>QQSS02181540.1:0-145578 GCA_003687565.2 Craspedacusta sowerbii
CTGGCTTTTCTCCCCCCAAAAGCGGAAGGAATTTTAAAACAATTGGACAAATTGAAAGGCAAAACAGGAGGGAAGATGGCTGCTGAGGGAGAGAACGGCCAGAAACAAATTGGCTGGGATATCCCAGCAAAACAGATAATTAACCAGTGTATTAAAATTATAATACCCTGGGTATTTATTTAAATCAACGTTTATTATTATTATTGTAAATCAACCTACTCAACAATGATAGGACCAGGACCAAACTGCCTGTTGAGTCTATTAATCCCTGTAAAAGTATTTAGACTATAAAAGTATGTGATTGCTTTAAATAGAATCTAAAATAAAATATGAGTGGTTGTTTAATTAGAATCAATAAGACTTTATATTGGAAATTCTAACATATAGCAAACTGTGTTTAAATTATTATATCAAAAACACATCATGACCAAAGGTGTCAACATACCCCAGACCAACATCCACCCCCTTATTGTATTGATATAGAAGCATTCCACCAGCTATTCCTTCGCCCGTCCCCGCATATTGAACGCAATGCAGAGTTGGTAGTTCGACTTCTCTTCGATTATCACATCGCCTGATTCATCCCCAGTATTGTAATAACGGTAGAAAGCTACTAGATAGGTCTACAGTCGAGCATTCTTTCCTTCAGATGGTCGTCTATAGGAATCAGCAGAATATTGTTCAGATGAGGATGAATAGGTGTACACCACGTCGTTAGATGCATTTAACAGCTTGCTCGTATCAGCAAACGGCCACCCGCCTCCGAAAATTCTGGAATCCTATACAGCGGCGGAAGTAAAGGCATTGTTTTTGTTTAATTTATATTAGATGATGGTGCAGTCGTTGTCAGTGATGGAGACGGAACCGTAAAGGACGCCGATCCAGCCGGGAACGGTGAAGGAGGACTTATTTTTGAGTTTGCAATAGACAGCCAACCAGAGAACCTTATTTCCTTTATATTAAACAACTTAGTAAAATATTCCGTATAAATATTGATCGTTTTCTTTTGGCAAAAAATTTTAAGGCAGTGCGCTTATGTCCGACCCTGTTGAAAATAGCGTCGGTATTTGAGTCGAGAAGTTGTACGCCCTTTACATTTTTAAACTGCGGGCCCCTTCATCCATGGAAATAAAGACAGTAAGTTCATAGAATTTGGACTAATTGACGGGTATCTAAAACCAAATTTTATTAGTGATGGGGTTGTTGGTAAAGATGGTAATCTATTTTTCTTGGTCGGCATAGAATTAGTTTTAGGAGGAGATGGCTATATAACCTGCTGTATAGAGCTTTTAACGCATTTTTGGAAAGAAGATGTAAAATCTACTCGGAGCATCTGTTTTTTATTAATATGAGATTTCCTTCACTTTGAACACGAAAGTCTTCGTAAAATTTATTGAGGAAGCCAGCAAGTACCCTATCCCGTTTTTGACGCTCACGTAATTGGCTATTTCGAAATTGAAGTGGGAACTGGTTCCTATAAGAATATTGACAGGAATTTGAAGGTCAGGGTTTAAGGCTGCAGCAATTGCGATTATAAATATTGTCATTATCTAAAAGAGGGTATTAATGAAATAACAAAATTAAAAAATTTCGGCAGCTTATTTAAACTTCTTAACTGAACTATGCACAGCTGATTATTACGTGTTAGCTTTTCTTATTGACCTTCCAGTTCTCATTATCATAACACACTCTTTCTCAATTTACCGCTTTCAACTAACAAATTTCATCAAGCATTAAGTCATTTGGATGTCATTCTTTATCAACAAATAATAAAGAATTAAATTGCATGAGACTCGTTAGCAAATCTTAGCAGGCCAAAGTATTGAAGGATGGGAGTAAAGACGATTATTCTGGCGGCTATCATAACTCAATTCAAAAATTATTAGCCACTCCTTCTGTTGCAACATACATCAAAAATTCAAAAAGATTTCAAAGCTCTTCTATCTCTAAACTCCGCCTCTAGAGTTCTTCAGCCAAGTAAGTGCACAATGCAAAACGAGTAAAAGGCTTTATTACATGTCTCGGTCCTTCTTTCAAATCATTAGATGTTATTTCCTCCAAGCACTACCACTCTCTTATCAAGAGTTAGATTCTCAAGGCCTACCAGGTCAATCTCCACAGCTACTCTTTTCTTAACGCAGCTCAGAAATTTAAATTCTTATAGCATGGATTCTGTTTGATCGCCCTTCCTCTTGAAATCCAGTCGATCATTAGCCAAATTTTTTATGGCGAAAATAATAGCTAGATGAGGTCCAAGTTGCGAAAACTTGTTTAAAGTTTTATCAAATTGTGGGCCCAAAAACAGTTTATCAAGCATAAGCACGCAGTTGCCGTTGACACTGTCTTCAGGTCCACCAACTAATCCGATAATAATTAGTTTAGATCAGTCAATTTCGCGCACATCGATTTCGTTTCAGATTCTAAAGAAACTCTTAGTTCTTTCCAATAGTCATGGAAGCCCAAGGTGTAAGTTGCCATGGAATCGAAACTATCTGATCAAGAGTATCTTTAAATGAATGTCACAAAAATGATCAACATTTGGATGCCCCTCAATTCTGAACAGCATGTTAATACACTTGCTCTCCTCAATAAAACAACCTCAGATTTGTCCAGTCGTCATCCCTATACAGCTGTTAGGAAGGATGGATCTCGTTTCCTTGCTCAAATCATAGCTCCTGAGGAAAGAAACTAGTGGTCTGTGTTCGGAGTGCAGAGAGGTCACGCCATAATTTTCGACTCGCAAGAGACTGTGCACAGCGCGGTCTATGCTTAAAGAGACGTGGGGCTTTAAAGAGGAGGGAGAAAGAGCGTTGAGATACGAGTTCTATTTATTAATTAGCTGCCTTAGAAGGCCTAATGATTAATAAGTTGTATAATTCAATATATATTCAATATTGATTAATTCAGTAATTCAAAGTGCAATTGATTATTTTCTGATCAGCATTCGGATCTGTTCTTTTATATTATCGCGTCTGCTTCCTACGTTTGAACTTTCGGGGTCGTTTTCCTTTAGCCTGACAGATTTGCTGTTTTGCTAAACTTTCTCGATGCGTTGTCTTATTGCCGAGGCTTCAAACAAACCCCTCTTAGTATTATGGATTTAATTTTTCAATGATTTATTAGTCCTTTACAACTATTTGTTTTTTTTTGATAAATTTATATTCTGATTCCTTAGCCGCTGGGTTGTCAAGTTCAGCTAGTTCAACCGTTCGATTAGCTACTCTCGCGAATCTATCTTGCAATTTTATCCCTCACTCTTTTTGGCAGGTATGGGCTAGATTTTTGTTTTATTCAAGTTTATCAGCCCTTTCTTGATTTTGAGCAAGAAATCCAGAGTGAGCTTGAATTTGATTCCAGGGAGTGAGGCGAACTGTCTGACGAGCTAATCGAGCTCAGCAGTCATTTAAGCGATCTGGCGTTTGTCAGCTGCAGAGCCGAGGGACCTATACTTCTAAGATAGAATGAATACCTTATCCTCAATAGATTTCATTTGAAAAAAACAGTTATAATTGTAAGTCGGCTTTTGCCAGTTTTTTGTATTATCAATAATCAAAATTTACGGATTTCCCTGCTTCCGCGGGCTGGCTTGCTAACATACCGACGCTCCTAAACTGGCCCTCCGATGATTAGCTACTGCAAGTCCGAAAGTCGCTAGAGTCGAGTCATCATCTTGGGCAGGCAAGAGTCCTCCTTAGAGCATTTCTATATGAAGAGCAAGAAGTTGTTATTCTACATTTTAATGGCTGTAAATCTAAGCTTTATCTTCTGTAGTCGACTAAGCAGCAATTACTTTTAATTCTGGATGGAGGCTAGTTTTAGGCTGAACTCGTGGTGCAGATTGAAGACCTACCTGAAGACCTTCTAGACGTGGAGGTGGTCCTTGCCAGCAGATGCCAACTGCTGCTCCTTGCAAATGTTGGCATGAATGAGGGCCTTGATCTCCTCCTCGCGAAGAGTATTGGCTTACATGCTCTTCTGATAAAACTATCTAAATCGGTAAATCTATTCCCTCAGCAGACCAATTATTTCTGTGTACTTATCGTTCTAATCTTATGCACTTGTTCTCTATTTATCCAATCTACTCCCTTTCGATTTCAGTTCTGATAGCACTCTCACTGTCCCAGTCTCCTTGTTCGAGAGCTACTGGCGCTTGCTGAGCACCTGATCCAGGTATTCTTTCAGCAAGACCAGTTAGTTGTCAGCCTCTGAATTTTTGGCGGAAAAAGCCTCGTAGAGGGACTTGGACTTGTTGACTTAGTTATAAATAAGCTGAGATAGCTTGCTGGAATTATTAATAAACTAAGTAGAATTGCTGTATATGTTTTCCTATTTGTTAAGCTTATTCTGGATGTTCTCGATCTCCTCAGTGCTAATCTAAAACGCTCTTCGGGCTTCACTGTACACCTCTTTTGAATTCCTCAACTCGCTCTAGGCCAGGGCTCGCTGCCTGCGGTAGGACTAGGCCTAACGCTCAAGCTAGTCTTTGTGGGCCTTGAGGTCCTTGAAGGCGGTCTAGGCCGAGTCCTGAATCTTAAGTTTCTCCCTCTGGAGGCTGAGAATGTTTTTTTAAAGTTTGACTTTGTAGATCTGGTGATCCTGGACTTTGAAGCCCTTTAGTTTATTTCTTAATCGCTTAATTTCGGAGTCGAGTGATGAGATCTGCTTGTCGCGACTGTCCTCGACGTAGGGTGAGTTCCTGAACATTAATTCAAAATTATAACGACTAAATTTAGGGCCTAAGTGTCCTCCTCGTCTTCCCGAGCAGCAGTATCTTAGCCCATTTTTAATTATGGGAAATTGTATTGCGCAGAAGTTATAACGAGTCTAATATGAAACCAAATAAGGAATTTTCACAGTCGATGCAGTCGATCTCAAGGGCAAGGACAGGTTTACCCCCACTCCTCCCTCCAAAGTTGTGCACGAACATTTCGAGGCCTTCCTCAAATAGCTCAAGCAGTCTTAATAATTCAAGATCAACCTCAGAAAGTTGCTTCCAGACAAGTATAAGCACAGGTTGGTTGAGAGGCACTTAAAGCTTTTGTAATAGCAGGTAAGGCCGGCAGTTCCTGCCCCCCTGGACTTTTCAACGAGCCTTGGACAAAGGCTAAAGGAATTTAAGTCAACTCAGGCGATCTACCCGCTGAACAGACTGTTGTAGACATTAGAGAAAGAGCAAAGCTGGGAGGAATTCATTAATTTAGAGGGAGTTTAGCTAATTATGTAAGTGCTATGGAATTAGTAATTAAAATATAGGAGCTCTCCAAATTTGAATCCGCAACTACGCATCAAAGTCGTACAACTCTTGGCCCTCCTTCTACTACAAAGGCCACTCCACTTCATCACCAAACTCCTCAAAGTCTAAAACTATTTGACTATCCTCACAATCAACTTCTCCGATACGCAGAGCGAGCTGGCTGATGGACTCTACCTCTTTTTAATCGCGTTGTTCCAAAGATAGAACTCGATCCTGGAGGAATTCCTGCTGCTTCTTGGTAAAGACGATCAGGTTTTAATAAAGAAATTGGTGAGCTGCATCGGCTATTCAGATAACATCGTGATCGTTTCAAGAACAGCTTTTTTTTTCAATAAAATTTCTTAACTGGCCAGCTCATAATCAAGGAAAACATTCGCTAGAATAATTTAGAACGGCAATCTAAACTAAGCAGTTGAATGCGCACTGCTAAAGCTGTAGACATTCATGTATGGTCCATACTCTTCCAGCTTCGAATAAGTCAACAAGTTCAAGTAGGGGAAGCCCGGCCTAACGCATCGCAACCACAAAGGCTTCTACAGATAATAAAATAGGAGGACCGATCTCTTTCCTGGACAACTCTACTTCAAACCGACTGAGATTGAAACCTTCCAACAGTACGTGGCGTACTGCTCGTTCCAGCTGCACAGCCTCCACACCTAGATAAACTCGAAGCAGGATAACCTGGAGCGAGCCCTCGTCCAACTGAAGGGCACTGCCAATTGTTTGGGGGCGAATAAATAGCTTAAATAGATAATAAATGTGCTGCAGACAGGAGACAAAAAGCTATGGACCAAAATATCAAAACTCAAGTCAGACATCTCCTAATAAAAACTCGACGACCTGCAACTCAAGCTCAAGAGCAAGCAGAGTCAGCTCAATATCTCAGAGCAGACAAACAAAGCCTTGCAATAGAAGATCCATCATCTCGAGGCCAGAGTTCTCTAGCTACAGGTCAAGTAGGAAAAGAAAAAAAATCTTTCAATAACCTACCTTAACTTACTTATCTAGCCTAATAGAAGAGACAAAAGCCAGAACACTCTTACTCCGCCAAAATCAAAACTTTAGAGACCACCCAGGATAGATAATTGTTCAGAGCATCATCCACACAAATTGACTCTCCCTGAAATCCCCTGCTCTAGCATCTAATTCACAGACTATGGAGATCTACAGGATAAAATTACTCCACACTCAAGGCTTTCTCCAGCACCATCACTACTTCCTCCGCCACCTTCAGGGCTTCCTCCGCCGCCACCTTCAGGGCTTCCTCCGCCACCCTCAGGGCTTCCTCCGCCACCTTCAGGGCTTCTTCCACCACCATCAGGGCTTCCTCCGCCACCCTCTGGGCTTCCTCCACCATCATCAGGGCTTCTTTCTCCAATACCTTCAGTACTTCCTCCACCGCCAACAGGGCTTCCTCCGCCACCCTCAAGGCTTCCTCCACCACCATCAGGGCTTCCTCCACCACCATCAGGGCTTCCTCCACCACCATCAGGGCTTCCTCCGCCACCAACAGGGCTTCCTCCACCACCATCAGGATTGTAGTCTATCAATGCAGGTATTTTACCTCCTCCCTTAAATATAAATCAAATTCCTCAAGGGGCTTACCACACAGGATTAATTTCTTACCCCAGGAAAGAGAAGAGGCAGCCTAATGTGGGACTGAAGGCATGTTGTTGGACGAAAATCCCTCACAACATGCTGGGGAAAAAGTGCCTCTGGCTAAAGGTGAACGACTAAGAAGTGTAATTGGACATCAAGCGAATCTAGACAGACTTCGTGCGACATGAACAAAAGCAGAAGTAAAACTAGATTCCCAAGAAAGAGATTGTCAACCTCCTTTCCGCCTAGCGCATTAAAATCATATAGCTTGTCTTGGGAAAGCTTAAGGCCCCCAATTAGCTCATCTACAGGGCTCTAACGACTTGCGACGAGGCCTTTCTCACCTACTCCAGACTCTAATCTCTAAGCGCTATAATCCCCACGAGCGGCTAGGTCAAACTGTGCCTTTCGTTTGAAGGGAACGAATAAGACCTAGGTGCGCCCGAAATGTTTGTGCGGAGCATTGGAAGAGTTCCCAAGTATGACTAGCGGATCAAGAGCCTAAAGTATTTGCTTATCCAAGACGAGATGTTTATGGATATTGAGGGAAAGTTTTAACAATACCTGCTCTCCGTTGACTCCGTCCTTAAGGATAAGCGCATTGTCTAGCTCTGCAAGGTCACTCTCGCTCTAGGCAACTATCTCAACGGCACTTCACCCAGAGGCGGCGCTTGGGCCATCAAGCTCGATTCCATCGAAAAAATGGGGGAGGTCAAGTCTACTGGAGTGATTAAGTATTCAGGCGGATAGCTGGTAATGCACCACCTGGGTCTATAGCTGCCAGCTTGGTAGACTAAGGACGCTTAAGGGCTTGATCTGATATCTCGGTATCCTGTGACCCAGTTCGGATTGGAGCTGAGTTAGATTCGTAAAGGTGCTAACCTGCTGTAGCAGACTATTACATCAGCTGATCAAAAAGACCCCATAAGGAATTACTACGGCAAGCTCGCCGAAATCAAGAGTAGAATCGAGAAGTGCTAGATTCTTTATGGGATAGTCCAGGACAAGTACAAGGACTTGGCTGAGTACTTCTGCTAAGACCCGGGGGATGCGAGCGACGTGGTGTGCATGAAGGTGCGAAGGATGGTAGAGTACGCGCTGAAGTGCCAGTCGGCCTATCTGAAGAACGAGAAAGACAAGCGTAAGAGCGTGAACAGACTGGAAGAGAGTCCGACCTATGAGAGAAAGAGATAGTAATTAAAAGTAGAGAGAAATGCAAAAGAGAGAGCACAGCCCTGCTAGAGCTATTCCACCAACAAGATGTAGGACGCTGGCTAGCTCCAGGCCAGACTCGACACGCTCACCAAGCAGAGTCAGCAAAAGCTGGACAGACAACATCATAAGGAATTAAGCCAGAAGGTGGATATGAGGGGAACGGTAGACCAACCCGTCAAATAGATAGGGAGGAGAGTCGACCGTGTTAGCTAGTTATAGGCCTAGACCAACAAGATAAAGTTGTCATAGAATAGATTTGACCCTAACAACTTGTAGAAGTTGCTGAAGAAGGCTGACTTGGAGAACAAGATTGCAAACTAGCGCAAGAAGGAGTCCAACATGTAGGATTAAATGGAGCTTAAACAGTCTAATGCAAAGTCGAATTATAATCTTTTCGAATTGCTTAAGGCAGGCAGGCCCAAGGACAAATAAAAACGTGGCAAGGTCGTATTGAAATTGGTAGAATGATTTCAGAGTTACTTTTTTAGATAGTTTTTTACTATCCAGATCATTATGCCGTTAACGCCTGCGAAAGCCAAGGCCAGCAACATTGCTATGAAGTTGAACGAGAGATTCGCAATTCTAATATTGAGTCCGTTTGAGTTATCGAACCCCCAGAGTGCATAGGCAATAATCGCGAAGATAAGTCCGAGAAGTGCGGGGAGAACGTGAGTGACAAGGGCGAGGCCTGGGTCGAAGAGGAAAGAGAGCTTCATGGAGGGCTTGATCCTGGAGGCGAGGGTCTGGTGGATTGTAGTAACCTTATTACAGACTTTAGTCTAGGCCTTCGTTCTAAGGATTGTTTACTTCTAGAAGTTCGATTGCTAGTAATTCAGAGGGCCCATGAATTTCTATTTCAGATGCCAGTGCGCCGCCAGCACCAGACTGCTGCTAATCAGGCTCGTCAAAATCATGAACCCCGTCCGGTACGCGAAGTAGCTTGCCGAACTGCCGATGAGGATGCCGTTGACAGCCGGCAGGATGATGTGTTCGAGTTGTACTTCTTTGTCGTTGATGATGTAAGAGAAGATGAAGCCAGTGATGACTGCAGTAGACTCTGCGTAGAGTAGATTGACGATGACCCTATTTTAAGTTTAAAAAGTTAGATTGGGCATGACCATGAGGGAAAGTAATTTGGCCATAATGAACATAGCTCCTACCGAGGCTAATATCTTCTTCAGGCTCAGCACCAGCTTTGCCTCGTTGTTCTCCTTCTCTTGCTTCTGGAGAATCTACTCCCGAAAAATCATGCTAGTCAAGTACCCTGTCACTCCTCCGAAAATGTGAACTTTTGATAGTCCGCCCACGTCGAAGCAATTCAGCTTCTTTATTATTCCTGACAGGAAGCTAAAGCTCACGGACTCTATGAACATCAGGAGTAAACACTTTTGAGTATCCAGCCTCCCTAAGACAGGAATGAGAGAAATTAAGATTACGCATGCGAGGTTGAGGGATTCGTTTAGAGTGGCCAGATCCAGAGAAGGGTTGGAGTCGATGAAGAGCGACTCGATGATAGGCCCGATGGCGATGTAGAGGACGACTGCAGTGGTTTGGGCAATTAGGCAGTTAAGTAGATTGGCTGTAGAGATTTTAAAACTCTCAAAGCCCGACAGTCCTAAGCCCATCAAAATGAAAAAGGAATAGTTGATGAAGGTCTCGGACTGTTAGGAGTAATGCTAGCTTTCAAGCGAGCTGTCGTAGTAGACTCCTACGCTCACGCATGAGGCGATGGCTAGCAGCAGGAATAGAGCTGGGTAGAAAAATCTACCTTTCTTGAAGAACTAGGTCTTCGGAGACTATCTATTCACAACTTAAGTCTCGTTCATCCTGCTCGCAGCTGATATTTTGTTTCTGGTAGGCTAGTGTGAGGGTCTCAAAATTTAAGATCATGGGTCACAGAAAGTTGCTGGCCAAGTCCCCCTTGTGGACTTCCCGCAGTTTCTTGCAGCTTTTGCAATACCACTGGTCTGGCAGCTTCTTCTACTCGATGTGATCGATATGGAACCACTCGCGTTCGCAAAAGACGTTCTCGCAGTTCACCATTTATCCAGAGCTGACCCCGTTGCAATAGCAAAAGGTCTGTTCGGTTTTGGAATAGTACCAGTCGGAGACATTGTCGAAAGTGGGCTTTTTCTGCTCGTACTTAACTTTTTTGCGCGGCAAGTCCTGTGTAGAGCGGTCTGCAGAGGGACACTTGGTGAGCTCTAATTGTGACTCCCGCTTGACGAATAGTGTAAGATTTTCGAGTTGAATCGCCACGTTCACTTTTTCATCGGAAAGATTGGCGATGGATTTTTAAAGGGCTTTTATTTACTGCAACTCCTTCTCCAGCCCTTCCCAAGGCTTGCTGTCCCCCTTCTTGTCTCTTTGAGATTTTTCGCTCTCCAAGACTTGCTCCCGCTTAATTTTAAGAAGCTAACTCAACTCTACCTGCCTCCTGTCCAGATCATTTAGAAGGCGAAGGTAGCGGTTGGAGTCAATAGGCACATATGAGAATTTGTCAAGGAAGTCCTCAAAATTCATAGGTTCAACAAAGTTCTTAACCAATGAGAAAAAGGCGGAGTGCTAAAGGGAGTCCCGCCTGCCACCCCTGGACATCCCCTCACTTTAAGCCAACTGCGTCCATTTATCTGTTGTAAGTCAAACTAAATAAACAAGGTTCCTCAGTAAGCTGATCTCAATCGGGCCTAACGACTAATACATCTAACCGTCCACCATGAATTAAATGCCTGCGCCTTCCCCCACTATCGTCACTCGCTAGCCCCGGTAGTAGTTTACGTCCTATTAATAAATGTGACTGCCCGTCGCAGCTTTCCTTGCCACGTTCACCATCACTAGCCGGCTGTCCGACTGTCCGATGATCACGTCTAGGAGTCCGTCGTCCATCTGCGCCAGGGGGCACATTCGCACGCCTCCTCCCACTACAGGTGAGTTTTGAATTTGAAAAAGTTTAATATTACCCTCGGCAACCTTCTAACCGTCTATCTAAACAGTGCAGTTGATACCTCTGTTGCGGAGGAAGTTGACGTAGGCGGCCATTTTGTACTTGAAGGATCCGAGCTGCCTGAAGTTTTAGGCTTACTTGGCGACATCGGCAGTGAAACCCAGTCCGACCTGGCATGTGAAAAGCAGTTTCTAATCTTTTTAAGTTGTCTTATCTACATATCTGATTAATCCGACATCGAACCTCATTCCGTCAGTTTCCTTTGTTAGTGGGTTAACTGAATAGGACTTTCGAAAAGAGTGAAACAAATCATTGCCCGTGCCGCAGGGGACGATGTGCAGGAGGACTGGATGTCCCAAGTCGAGCCGGTGAATGAAATTGACTATCTGCATGAGAGTGCCATCTCCGCCCAGCACGACCCAAAGAGTTTCCTTGCCCAACTATTCAAGATTGATCTTGATGTCCTACATGTTTTTTTGAGTTTAGATGCATTGCCACTTGATTTACCGCTAGTCCAGCCTTGACTTCACGCGCTCCAGGGCTGGAGTGTACCGACCCGTCCCCGACCTAGGATTGCAGAACAGTAGGGCGTTGGAGACGAGGAAGGGCAAGGAGGGTAGCGTGAAAGGCCTGAGACGTGGCTGGACAGCGCAGAAGCAAGGAGGCGGCTAAATATCGAGCAAGCCTCGCTTTCCTTATAATGATTGCATAATATCAAAAGATTTCAATTAAATCATGTTTAGATTAATCAACAGGGCAGTCCGCACCCTCCACGAATAGACTCGCTTCAACCTCCATTAACGCAACATCCAAGCAGTCGGAATCAGCAACCCCAACCTCCTCATCAACCCCTCCGTTCCTTAGCTCTATTAAATTGCATTGCTCATGGAAAATCCATCCGACCCCTACACTAGGCAGACAGTGGTGTCCAGCGAGGGAGCCCTCTGCGCCTACTCTGGGAAGAAAACGGGCCGACAGCCTCAAAACCTGAGATTGGTCAAGGAAAATTAAACCGAACGGTTCATAAACTGGGGTAAAGTGAACATCCCTCTCTCCTAAAGTAAGAACTTTATCAGATTCCTTCCGAATCGTTTAGCGCTTAGCCATTGACTACATCAACCATAAGACCAGGTGCTTTATTGTCGACGGCTATGCCGGCTGGGATACTTCCAATAGAATCAAAGTTCGCACATATACTTCCCGAAGTTACCATGCATTGTTCATGAGGAATATGCTCATCCGCCCTACCCTCGAAGAACTAGAGGATGACTTCGGCAAAGGTGTGGATATGCACATCTTTAACGCAGGAGATATGCAGGCTAGCAAAAACATCGAGGGGATTACAGGTGATATGGTAACATCGCTGAACCTCAAATAAAAAAAGCTGGTGATTTTGGGCAGTCAATTCGCAGGGGAAATGAAAAAGGGCATTTTCAAGATGCTCCAATATTATTACCCACGCAAAGGGATACTAACCATGCACAGTTCTGTCACGGAGGGATACAATGGTGACACTTCCCTCCTCTGCGGCCTCTCTGGTACAGGCAAAACTGCCCTTGTTATGAATAGCTCGAGAAGATTACTCGGAGACGACGAAACCTGCTGGGGCGATCATGGAGTATTCGCAATTGAAGGAGGTTGCTACGCCAAGTGCGTCAATCTCGATAAAACCAAAGAGAGGTAAATTTACGAAGCCATAAAGTTCGGGACTGTGCTTGAGAATGTGGAGTTCAAGCGAGGCACACGTGAGGTCAATTATTCGGATACCAGTGTCACTTAAAATACAAGAGCTTCATATCCACTAGATTTCCTTCCCAACCGCAAATTCCCGGCAGTGGGTCCACATCCCAAAAATATTGTGTTCTTGACGAGCGATGCCATGGGCGTTTTACCTCCATTATCAAGGCTCAACCATTAGCAAGGTGCTTTCCACTTCCTCTCAGGCTATACAGCTAAATTGGCAGGGACTTAAACTACAGTAAAGTAGCCTCAGGCAACTTTTTCAGCCTGCTTCGGAGAGATCTTCATCCCACTCCATCCGATGATCTACACCTAAATGTTCTACAACAAGATTAGAAAGCATGAGTGCAAGATTTGGCTGCTGAACACAGGCTGGACCAAGGGCAAGTACGGCCAGGGACATAGAATAGACATAGCGGACTCCTTGAAAATGCTCTAAGCTATTTATTCAGGCGAGCTCGACAAGTGCGATTACAAGAAGTTTAAGTATTTTAATTTCGACATACCTCAGGCCGTCAAGGGAATCGATCCCAGCATGCTCAATCCAGCTGAGACATGGCAGAATCAGACAGAGTACTAGGATACTCTTAGAGGACTAGTCCTCAAATTCCAGGAAAACATTAAAGGACTTGGCAAGATTCCTGATAACATCTTGGCTGCAGGCCCAGTCTTGAATTGAATATCAAAATTTCAGGATTTTTCTGCAGGACACTTGATAAAACATTTGTCTACTAACTACATTTAGACGAACAAGTTTTTTAAGTCCTGCCATACAGTTTTGAAGACGGGTCTGCTCTTATTGAGACATTGCAGTGCCTCCAGCCAGAACTCCAGTATCACAGGCTTGATGGCTTTGTGGTCGATCCCCACCTTGAAGTTGTAAGGGTGCAGAATCATCTAAAGAGAATAGTAATTAACAAGGAGTATTTCGAGGAGTTGGAGTCCTCCGTCGTTGTTGTCAGTGCGGTAGAGCAGATTAACTTTTTATTCGGGAAATTCGTTGGTGAACTCGCAATACTTCTTTTCCTTTAGGAAGATCTACTCCATTGAAATCAGAGTCTCTCTTGAAAATTTTTAATTTTAGGACGATTATTACCTCCACAAGTTGTTCTCCAGGCCAAGGATCCAGCGGATCTTTGTCACCATGCTCTTGATGAAGATCACTGTCTCCTTCTGCAGGGACTGCTTGAGCAGCTAGCTTCTGATCTGGGTGATTAGGTGGTCGAGGATGGTTCGCTCGACAGGGAGTCTCAGGTCGGTAAGCAGGGAGAGCGGAGTGCGGAAGGAGTGTAGGTCCTTGTCCAATATGGAGGCCAAAAGCAGTTAGACAATGGGCTAAATCTTATAATATTTATTCTTCGCCTTTATCGCCTTCACTCGTTCGAAGTTGCTGTACTTCTTGTCGAACTGCTGGCACACCTACTTCTTGAGCATGCTCCTGCTCTCCCGCACTCGCAGCACCTCTTCCAGCATTGTGCAGCAGCTGAAGGACTCCTTGACCTGCTCGAGCACGGAGAGTATCCTATGGATGAGGTAGCTGTTGATACCGAGCCGAGGGAGTTAGATCCACAGCTTGTACTTGAGGAGAAAGTACTGCAGTTAAGTGAGAGATATTTAAAAAAGCTGAATCATCTACTTGATTTTGGGAATGTCCTCTTTAAAGAAAACCACCATCAGCATGCTCGCCATTTACTCCTTTGGTAGGCACTCCTGCAGTCTCTCCAAGATCTTGTGCATATAAATGTCTCCCTGCAGGTTGCTGTGGACTTTGTCGATAAAGTTCAGCAGATTCTTGATACCGACGCCTTCGAGCATATTGGTAGCCTAGATCTAAAGCCGTGAGTGCCTGAGCAGAGCGATGAGCCTCTCGACCAAGGCTTGGTTCTGGGAGGAGAGAGCTCTCTGGATAATGGTTAAACAGGGCTAGAATATTTCTGCAGCGATCTTGAAGTTGAGAGGGAGACCTGCGTCTGAGAGGACGTTTAAGATGTGATCATAGAAGTTAATGAACAGCTCCTGAGGAGTCCTAGTCATCATCGTCAGCCACTCGTTGATTGACTTGTATTCCACTCTCATCGATATTTATTAGAACCCCTCTGAAATTAAGTTGATATTGGAATCCACCATGAATCGTATCTGATGCTACTTGCTCCGCGGCAGCTCTTAACCAGAAGTCTGCATCTTGCTGGCGAGTCTCTGTGCGCTTTTCAAGACTCGAAGTTTCTTTTGGTCAGTGGCAATTTTAGTTTAATGCTGCCTCCTGATAAGTGCTGCGTGGGAATTGAGGGTATAGAAACGAGACTGAGAGAGCCTTTCCTTACGAGAGTTCTGAGAGGAGAGGAGCGTCCTTTTGGGATAGAGGTCGCTAATGAAGTAGTTCTTTTTGAAGGAGTTGACCTTGACCTGGGACTGCTGGAAAGTGCAGTATTATGAACGCCAGAGCTAGCTCAGTGTCGGCTACTTACTTTTCATTTAATTATATGATACTTTCTCTTTTCCTGCAGCCAGCCTCTCCCGCACCCTGCGATTCCCTTGTTACCCAGGTCTACCGGATCTCTGCTGCTGATTGCCGCCCTTGCGCACCCAACTGTCTTTCCTGCACTTCCTCAATCTACAACAACTGTCTAACATGTGCATAAGGATTCTTCCAGAGCACTAATTAATGCCTGCCGTGCATTTTCAGCTGTAAAGCGTGCAGCTCGAGAACGGCATGCACGACTTGCCAGGCAGGTTACTACTTATTACAGGATCTCTGCCAGAAATGTTCTACGGAAGGAGCCAATGAGTGCAACTCGAATGGATACATGACAAACTGCATAGCCGGGTATACACAAAACTCTCAGCTGAGTACGTGTCAGCCTTGTCTGACAAACTGCAAGGAATGCAGCTCAAATAGCATTAACATCTGCAATACATGTAATACTGGATTCTACCCTCTGAATGGTGGTTGCAGTGCCTGCAGCCCTAATTGCATCGCCTGCTCGAGCCTAAGTAGCTGCAACTTGTGCAAACCTGAGTTCTATGGAGCCACTTGTACTAGCTACACTTCCACTATTCCTAATTGTATCTATTCTTTGAACGGCCAATGCAATATATGTGCCAAAGGATATTACTTGCGTATAGGGCAATGCTACCCAGGTTGCAGCCTAATGCTCAATTACTGCAAGGGTCCAACCTACATCGAACCCTACACAGTCTCCCGCTCGCCCTTCTGCTCAGATTTCGCTAAGCAGTCTGGCTCGACCGTCCTCTGTGTCCAAAAGTTTTACTTATCAAATTCGCAAATCCAGCTGTTCTACACTGCCTACAGCAATCCAAATGTAATTACCTCAAGTGAGTGGTCCAATGCCGCCTTCGATGAGATTGTCCTTGGAGGCACTTCCTAAGTAACATTCAATCTCGATTTCTCTTTCTTTCCCACTGCCAATATCGATTTCACTGCCAAGCTCTACCTCCAAGGCACCCTCACTGCCTGTCCCCTTACC
This sequence comes from Craspedacusta sowerbii, assembly GCA_003687565.2. Lineage (NCBI taxonomy): Eukaryota > Metazoa > Cnidaria > Hydrozoa > Limnomedusae > Olindiidae > Craspedacusta > Craspedacusta sowerbii. The sequence goes on from QQSS02181540.1 coordinate 16,238, forward strand.
TTTAAGTACGGGCCTAAGGGCGCGTCACAAACTTCTTCCGGTGCGATCACCTGTTCTCCACTGCCTTTCAAAACAGGATTTTTCTTAGCCTATGCTAAATTCAGTGTGCAGTCAGTTACAAGAGCTGATACTTTAGTGATATCAGGGTCAAGTGGAGTATTGGTGGGAGTGAGTGAGATTCTGCTGATCTGCAACATCTGTCAGGGTAACGGCTGCATCCGCTGTCTGTCCGATAATACCTGCGTTGAGTGTAAAATCCCATCGTACTACACGGAAACTATTTACTGCATTGAGGCCTGCTCCAATTCCTATTTTAAATATGAGGCTAAAAAGTCTTGTCTAGCTACCTGTCCCTCTGGCACCTACCCCTTCGTTGCATAACTCACCTGCAAGACCTGTACTGACGACCTTTAAGGCTGTGCTACTTGCAACAGTGCCACTTAGTGCACCAGCTGTATTGATGGTTACTTCCTTTAGGGGTCTGTTTGCAAGATTACATGCACGGCCGGCTACTACGGGTAGTCCAGTGCCAAATTTTGTTATAAGTGCATAGCACCATGCTACTTATGCAGCTCTTCAACTGCGTGCATAACCTGCACGATCGGATACCTTAACAGTGGGTCGTGCACTTCGCTCTGTCCAAATGGTAAGTTCGGACAGATAAGCACTATGACCTGCTAGAACTGCTAAATCTGTGCGACGTGCAGCTTATCGAAGGATGATTGCAGGTCTTGCAATGATAACTTCTTTTTAAAAGGAAACAAATGCTTGACTGCTGACCAATGCAGTGCAGATAAGCTTTACTTCCCCCAGACTAGCGATAAATTATGTCGAGCCTGCTAAACTCCCTGCTTGAAATGTACAGCACTTGCGGACTGTCTCAGCTGTTCCGTTGGGATGCTATCAGGAACCAAATGCATCGACATCTGTCCCAGCAACACCTACCCTAACTACCAGACCATGACGTGTACAACCTGCCCAGCTCTCTGCCAAGAGTGTTCTGATGATTTTCACTGTAGCTCCTGCAAGGTAAACTCGTTTCTAAATGAGCTGACTTGCATTTCGAACTGCCCTGATACTTACTTCAACAACATAGCCACAAAGCAGTGCTCATCCTGCTAAAGTCCATGCTTTACATGCACTTCCAAAACTTAGTGCAAAAGCTGTCAGAACTCCTTTTTGAAGTAGACCACTTGCATCTCTCAAAGCGAATGCACTGCCTGCGCCAATGGCAAGTGCTTCTTTGCTGACAACACTGACCTCAATTGCAAAGTCTGCGATAGTAATTGCAAGGCCTGCATATTCTCGGCCACCAATTGCATTTCATGCCCTGACCTGCAGTTCCTGACCAATAACAAGTGCTCATAGAACTGCCCAGCAGGGTTTTATAAAGGAACTAGCGTGTGCCTGAGCTGCTTTTCGCCGTGCCTTTAGTGTACAGGAATAAGTACCTGCACAAGCTGCGTAAAGGGATATTACTTTGACCAGGCTATTAAAGGCTGCAAAAATACATGTCCTTCTGGAACTATGAGTCAGTTGACCAATAATTAAATAGTCTGCACACCCTGTGTCCCTAACTGCATCCTTTGTGTCTCTACCACCTTTTGCTAGCTTTGCTAGGACACTTATTTCACCAACGGAGCCTCCTGCAAAACCACTTGCTAGCCTGGTTTTTTCAAAGATCCAACCACTCGCTACTGCTTGGCCTGCATGCTGCCTTGCGTTTAATGTGACAGTTTGGACGAATGCACTAAATGCAAAATAGGTCTGGCCTTTGAAAAGAGATGCGTATCGAACTGTCCTGACACTTACTTCAACAATAATGGTCAATGCCTGGCCTGCTCATCTGATTGCAATTTCTGCATTACAAGTAAGGACAACTGTATATCTTGCGTCAGCGGAAAGTTCCTCAACGGCAATACTTGTGTGAACACCTGTCCAGAAGCTACTTACGTGGAAATTATAATCCAGTCCTGCACTCCTTGCCTCTATCCTTGCAAGAACTGTGTAAACTACTTCAGTTTCTGTCTGAGTTGCGCCAATGATAAGCTCTTCTTCTTTAAAAATAATTGCATCGTGGCCTGTCCAGCTCAGACCTACTCATCGAACGGACAGTGCATCGCCTGTGATGCCGCACTAAATTGCTTTTACTGCTTGACAGCGAACACTTGCATGAACTGCAAATAAACTTTCTTCTTCGTGGGGTCGACTTCACAATGTGTAAAGGAGTGCCCATCGACAATGTACGGGCAGTCGGGACTGTGCCAGCTATGTGGTTCGCCGTGCCAAACTTGCAATCAGTTAAACTGCCTTTCGTGCATAACTGAATTCAACTTCTACAGTGATCAAAATGCTTGCCTCAACTAATGTCCGTCCAGCTACTACTCAAAGAATAATATCTGCATCAAATGCAAGGCTGGTTGTTCCATATGTAAGGATTAAAACACCTGCGTTGTATGTTAGGCGGGAGCCAGTCTTGCAGGCGCTTGTCTCAATTCATGTCCTTAAAGGTATTTTAATCTCAACGGCATCTGCCAAACCTGCTCGACTTTGTGTGCAACTTGCACTTCGAAGTTTACCTGCACCTCCTGTAGGTAGGGCAATTACGACTCTGGGTTCTGCTATGTCAATTGTATTGCAGGCAAATATTCTTCATCAGACAATAAATGTTTGCCTTGTGATAACACTAAGTGCAGTGGCTGCGTTTCCTCGCCTACATTCTGCACATCCTGCAACTCCAATAAGCTCCTCTATTTGGGAAATTGCATAGACTCATGCGGGCTCAAGTCCTTCCAAATTGGAAATCAGTGTCAAAATTGTTTGCCTCCCTGTCTGACCTGCACATCTGGCACAGACTGTCTGTCCTGTAGGTATGGATACGTGCTCTACAATGGGAAGCAATGTGTTCAGGGTCCGCCCTGTCCGAATAACCTATTCTTCAACGCAGTAGAAAGGAGCTGTGTTTTTGAGGTGGGATGCACTGGACTCCTCGTGGAACCTAATTTACTGTACTGTGGAAAGACTTGCCCACTAGACCGTTACGACAACCAGATGGGGAAATGCGTATCGAATTGCGGGCCAGGGTACTTCGTAGACTAGTAGCTAAAATGCCAGCCGGTGAGCACAATAGGCAATCGCAAGGCTCTAACCTTAAGCCCAGCCCTGCAAGTGATAAAGAACCTGATGTACATTGAGCTGAAGCTTAACGATTCAGTTGTTTACAGCAGCTAGTTCAAGAACTCGAGCTTCAACATCACATATGTCCCGTATTCGATCTCAGCCAGCAGAGCATTGCAGGAGACCAGCTCCCGCATCCCGACCAAGATCGTCTAGACGAATCCGATAATCCTCCAGCTCCTGGTCGAAAAGAGTCTGACACCCGGGCAACTCCTAGTTGGAGTCATCAACTCATCCATAGTCGTCAGGACTCCACTAAAGATCCCACTTTACCCTATCACCTCCTCGCTAAGCAACAACATCTTTGACTATTACAGCCTTAGCGACCGACTGATCGGCAAGAACGTGGAGTACTTGTCAGTGAGCATTGTCGTCGTCGTGCTGGTTGCTGTCTTAATAGTACTAATCATCAACCAAGGCAGCTAAATCTATCTGGTCCTTGACTTCATGCAGCTCGTTTACTCCCTCCGATGGCTGCAGATCAACTATCCTCCCAACCTGTTGGGGCTTATAAACGGCTTCAGAAATTCGATGTTTTACTTCGTCGCGAATGTGTTTTCGTCAGGATATTCCTACGACTTTGTATAGCAAATCGATCCTGACCTGCGTATCTACGAAGGCAACTTCCTTAAACACGCCGGACACAACTTCCTGATCCTAGTCATAGTTACGCTGATTTTCATTCTTGCCAGAGTCTCTTTGGAGATTCTTAAGGAGAAGAGCTAAAACGAATACATCAACTATTACAAGGCGATCTGCCTTAGGACATACCTCAGGTATCGCTGGCATTATATCAACGATACTTGCTTCCTTACCTTCCTGAACGTAGTGCTAATCGGGTTCGCCCAGTTCAACCTCTTCTACTATGACGGCAAAGCTATCCAGATCGTGAGCCTAGTGCTTTGGGCAGTGTTTTCGGTGGTGTACCTGGGTTTCCCGCTGTTCGTCGCGTACAAGCTCCGCAGACACATGCATAACATCTAAAAGAATAAAAAGCTATCGAACCTGCAGTGCTTCATCAGAGGACTTAACCGCTAGAACGGGTTTGCCATCTCTCTTATCGTTGTCAGATACATTCGCAAATTTGTTTTTGGCATGTCTATTGGACTGCTCGGCCGGAGTCCGCTTTACGTCCTCCCCATGATCACTACGCCCAGCATCCTCCTTCTTTTCTTCTTCTTCGTGACAAAGCCATATGTCAAGCGGCTATCAAATATCTTCAACATGCTAACTGAGGGACTCCTGATACTGCTGCTGCTGCTCGTGACTGTGCTTAAGGGCATTTAAGGGAAAGACTCTCCTAGCATACGACTGGGGATCGGGTGGGCAGCTGTCTTTATAATCTTTGTGATGATTCTACTCCACGCTGCTTACATTTCTGTCAAACTCTTCTTTTAACAGGAGTTAGAGGACGAGGAAGTCGTCGAAAGAGCTGCATAGGCCAAGGAAGACAGCGGCGATAAAGACCGCTCCTCGGAAATATCAGATTAAGATGGGGCACACGAGATGGATCGCTATGGGATCGTCCTGTCTTCGGACTAAGAGGATGATGATGAAGACCAGTTCATACATTACTCGTAGAGCTCGTAGGCGGGAGAGTAACGAGACAAGAACAAAGCCCCGAAAGTGCTGATAAAGCTTGCCCGCAACTTATGATAATGAATCGCCTGAACTTATTAAAAAGAGCAATGACAACAATCTTTGACAAGATACTTTCCAAAGAGATCCCCTCCAAAGCCGTTTTTGAGGACGACCGCTGCTACGCCTTCCGCGATATCAACCCCACCGCTCCAACCCATATCCTTCTCATACCCAAAAACAAGGATGGGCTCGACAGGCTTTCCTCTGCCCAGGATAAGCATAAGGATATTCTCGGCCATCTCATGGTCAAGGCAGCTGAAATTGCCAAGAAAGAAGGGCTTTAGAAAGGGTGGAGACTGGTGGTCAATGACGGGGACGACGGATGCCAGTCAGTGTACCATCTGCACCTCCACATAATCGGAGGGAAGCAACTGAGTTGGCCTCCGGGAACAGGCCTGCCATAGAAGGAAAGCGACAAATGAATAAGATCAGTAATCTTGAGTAATTTCAGTTTTTTTTGCTGAATGTGAAACCTTGTCAAAGGCCCTGAGGGGCTGTAGTGCCCATTTCTTGTACAGCCTTAAGACTGTGGAACAGACTAGCCCCATGCGTTCGAATAAGTCCAGGAAAGTCTCCAGCTGGAAGTACTGGAAGAACAATCTATTCTAGGAGTACTTCCGGGGCTATTAGATGTTGTCGCAGGGCAGGGGCATTCTTTTGCCTATCCTCAGGCATCTTTATTGCTACAAAATGTCCGGCAGCAGCTCCTCCTCCTCACCCTCTGCACTCCTTTCCACTCGTATTGAAGCTGTCTTCTTAGCTCGCAGCTTTAGATTGGTAAAGACTCCGTCCAGCTATTGGCAGTTAGTGGTCGACTGGGCCCTGATTTTCTTAATGCAGCCTTTCAAAGAATTTAGACTGTTTTTCTGAAGGAAGTCTGTAGAGGCGGTGAAGTAATGTATCAGAGAGCCGGAGATTGAATCAGTGAATCGACTGATACTGTCGAATTTGCTGTTTTATTTTATGTCCTTTATAAACTTCAGCAGCTCAGGATAGCCGTCCAGAAGACCACTGTTGGAAAGTTGGAACAGTGTATAAGGCTGGTCCATGCCCAGCACCCACTTGAAAAACAGAAGAGAAAGTGCGGCCGCCGTTTCTCTTGTGTCGATATTTGGTACACCGAGATACTTACCTAGGGTTTGGATGAACTGAGTTTAGTGCTTTTAAAAGCCGATCTGCGACAGAAACATATCGACGTGGCAGACCTTGATATCGAGCAGGGCCAGCAGGACGTCAGAGTGCCGGTTCAGAGTCAAGAGGAGAGGCACTCTGCTCTGGAAACAGTACAGGTCAGGCAATTTTAGGTTATTTTTGGAGGAGTCGGCATAGGAGTAATAATAATCAGAGAAGACCTAATACGACATGAAGAAGCGGAGAATCGACCAACAGAGGCTGGGCATTAGGCTCTGGCTTATCATCAGCTCCTTCGGGAAACTGAGCTACTTTTTTTCTTACCTTTTCAAATCCTTTGATTAGAGACCTTACTACTTTATACAGCCTCGCAAGAATCTCTGGCAGGCCTGCTTGAATTACCTCCTGGAGAGGAGACCAATCCGAGTGGTTTCCTAGGAGGGATAACGCTGCTTGACTGCGTAATAAAACCGTTTTTCCCAGGTCTGAGTGTACAGATAGGAGGAGGGAATCTACGCAAGAAGGGTGAGGAAGTTGGTGTAATCGATTTCGATCGATTCGAATCGCTTGAAACAAGCCTACATAACTTTGAGCCACTGCAGTTTATCAAGTGAAAGACGCATTTTGAAGGGGCACGAATCGTTCCATCTCAGCCTCAACCTCCTCCAGAGATCAGACAGATCTTGCTTGATTCTTTTCCTGTTCAACAGCTAAGAAAAGCAATCAGCCAATTCCAAGAACAGTCGCTCGTAGCTATCTAAGTGCGATTTCCAATTTACATAAACTTCATAGGATTAATTAAGCTTGTGCTAAGACGTTTGGATGGAAATAGTTGCCAGAGTCTGCACTATTTTTTTGGAGTTGAAAAGGTGCTGTTCATCAAGGACAATCTTGTGCAGCCGTTTAACAAACCCGCAAGTCCGACAACTGACCTTGCCGTTGTTGTTGTTGCTCCAATTATTATCGTAGCACTGTTGACACACACTCATTATAGTAGTTAATACACGGCTGAAAGCAGTGGAGTTTATTTCAGTTATCGATATGCAGTCCTCAGCCAGCACTTCCAGTGTGTCGCAACTTAGCCACTCCTAGACCCGTTTGAACGAACATTGTCAGGCCCTCCGCCGTGAAATCGACAAAGACCGATTGCAGCTCGACCATCTCTACCACAAAGCACAGTAGCAGTAGATCTCCTGGAAGGCCAGACTCGCTTAAATCTTATTGAGCACCAAGAAGGCTAAGTAAAGCATTCTCAATCTTGACTGCAAAAATAGTCTCAAAAGTTAGTACGAGGCACTGTCCAGACAGCTGGATGCTCTCAAGCAAGAACTCAACAACAAACGCTAGGAACATCAAAAAGCACTGAGCATAAAGACAGAGCTGTAACAACAGCTGTAGTCGCAGCTGACACCCTTACGATAAGTGCTGGGCGGCTAAACTGAAGCGCTGTCAGAACTGTAAGAGAGTCGCAACATTTTATCGAAACAAGCTATTGAGCTCAAGGAAGCCTAGAACTAGTTATAGATCCAGCTCAGGCTGCTCGACTCCCAGAACTCTCATACACACAACGAGCTCAAGGTCGAATAGGCTCTGGCCACCAACCGGCGCTCGCACCTCGCTCAGGCTCTAGCTGTCCAGCAGCAGCTCCAGCAGACCCATCTCAAGTCGTTGTACAAGTTGCAGCAAAAGATGAACGATAAAAGCAGCCAGCTGTAAGAATTAAAGAACGATTAGCTGATGCTGTGCTAGCATTTCAAGGCGGTTTAGGAGCAGGATCGGTAATTGCAGGAAGTTCTTTAAAAGAATAGTAAGTAGCTAGGATAAAAGAAGAAGCTGCTCTCCCTCAAGCAAAGGCTCTAGCTTTAGTTATCAGAGCAGCGCAGTAAAGCCCAACAGCTCAACATCTAATCCAGGCAACTGCAGTCTAAGGCCAGAGACCTCCACGACAAGCAAGCAACTCAGGCCTAGGAGGATTAGCGTGCCAGCCAACAACTCAAATCTCTCTAAGAAGAGCACTAATTTGAAATGTCAAAGGTCAAGTCGAAACTCGCTTAGATTTTGAGCATGTAGGATTCCCTTCAGCAGCAAGTTAGCAGCAAGGAGCACAAACTCAACTAACTCAAAACTGAGCAAGCTCTCAGACAGAAGGAACTCTCTGAAAAGCAGAACAAAGACCGCTAGGAGAACGAAGCTAGGGAGAAGGAGATAATACTATTTAACGGCAAGATCCAGCAAGAGCAAGAATAACTAAGTCGCAGACGGCAGTAGCAAGGGAAGCTCGAATAGCAGATAAAGGTGGGGAAGTTGAGCTTCAAGCGCTTCGAGAAGGACATCCTCAACCATTAGTCCCAGATCAATTACTTCAAGGAGAAGCTGGAACTAACGTCCTCACAGCTCTAGACTTCCGCTCTAAAGTACAAGCAGATCAATACCGAGCTCCTCTCATTGCACAGGACCTATGTCGAAGGCATTTTTTAGAAGGCCTTCGGACGGCTCCCTGGGGAGGAGCAGAGTTAGACTCCGATCGCAGACCTGGTGAAGGAGATCCTAGGCAAGATTTAAAGCAAACGCACCAAGGATTGATCATCAAATTATTCAAATTTTTTTAAATGTTCAGCCAGAAGAGTGACTACGACAGAGGTATCAATACCTTTTCTCCCGAGGGACGCATCTTCCAGGTGGAGTACGCCATCGAGGCCATTAAACTCGGCTCATCCGCAGTCGGCATCAAGTCGAAGGAAGGCTGCGTCCTTGCTGTCTAACGCAGGCTCAACTCCACCTTAATAATTCCCTCCTCTATAGAAAAAGTGTACGAGGTTGACGATCACATAGCAGTGGCGGCCTCTGGAGTGGTGACTGATGCACGTATCTTGGTGGACCACGCAAGGCTATAAGCTCAGAATCATAAATTCACATATGAATAGCCGATCACAGTAAGGGCGCTGACTCAGGCAGTCTCAGACCTTTGCCTTAATTTCGGGGAAGGGGATCCCAATTCCAATAAAAAGCCAATGGCTAGGCCATTCGGTGTGGCACTTCTTATTGCCGGAGTCGACTAAAACGGCCCTTGTATTTACTAAACCGATCCTTCTGGCACCATGATCTAATTTCATGCGAGAGGCATTGGCGCTGCTGAAGAAGGCATTCAAAGCATTTTGAACGAACAGTACAACCCCGAGATGAGCCTGCTGGACGCCCAGAAATTGGCTCTGAGCTGCTTGAAGCAGGTGATGTAAGAGAAGATAAACAGCGTTAACGTGGAAGTGCTGGTTATCGCAAAGAGCACATGTCGGACAAGGCGACTAACGCCAGGTTAGATAAACAGCCTGATTTGATAACCTTATTAATAATAATGAGCACAACAGCAGACATCTTTTAGGAATACACAAACTACGTGGAGTAAGCTTGTCACCAGCTCTTCCGAGGTCTTCATCAACTACTATAAAAATAGATTCGTCACTGGCCTTGAAAAGTACTTCCTCCAGATCGAAAGCTGGTTGGACTCGTCTCCAGAGAAAAATATGCCCCTCGTCATCCAGGCCGAGGGTGGAGTTGGCAAGAAAACGCTGCTGGTGAAGTGGATGCAGCACCACATGTAACAAACAAGGAAGGTAGTGCTGTTACTAGAAGGAAAAAGACATTATCCTGATGCACTTTGCAACTTCAGGCGGAAATAACAGCAACTACTTTTACGCGATCTACAAGATCCTCATCAAGCTCAGGGAAATCCTCAACATCGGACAAAAAGTATAACTCCACGAAGAAAAACTCAGGAAGTACTTTGCCTACTGGCTCGAGGTCTGTGATCGCAAGCTTTAGAATCAGCTCATTATGAACGAAGACACTGACTACGGTAAAATCATCCTAGTAATCGAGGGCATCGACTTCTTCGTTGACAGGGAGACGGGCAAGGAAAGCAATATTAGCTTCTGGCTTCCGATTACTTTCCCCAAAAATCTTCGGATTATCGTGACAGCAGACCCAGGGTCGTAGGCCTTGAACTATTTCTAAAGCCTCGGGACGAAAAAAATAATAATTCCTCCTGACGTGGGCGTGGCAAAGACGATCGTGAAATTCAAGAACAACAAGGCGGGCTTTGTCTCCCCTTAGGTGTTCCACCGGCTATCTGACATCCTGATATCCAAGATGAACGACCCGGCATTTATGGTAACCTCACTGTACATAAAGACATTCCTGTCATGCCTGCTGCCTTACCCAACTGACTAGATCATAAAGCTGACGGACATCCCAGCCGGCTACTTCAACGAGAAGGTCAACATGCTAAAAGACGACTTCCTGGACGAACTGAAGAACATTTAGAAGCTGTTGGAGTTCGTGCTGGACTTCTGGGAGAAGAATCTAATCGACGAGTAGAAGTATCGCCACCTCATGATAGTCTTCATGATCACTCAGAAGGGCATCACTCTCTAGGAAATAGGTTGTGTCACCAAGGCCTCTCGCTAGTAGATCAATCTCTTCCTCGCTGTCTTCAAGATCTTTCTCATGAAGTACAGAGACCTGTGGATGATCAAAAACGATTCCTTCAAGAGGGCCATCACCCGCAAATATAAGCTCAAGCATACTCCTTACCACGAAAAGATAGCAGAGGTGCTAAACAACGCTCCCAACTCTGTGCGCAAGCTGGAAGAGCAGACTTTCCACCTGTTCATGGCGAAAAGCTACTTCAAGCTAAAAGAGCTTGTGAGCAACGTTTAGAATTTTCTGCTGTTGTTCAATCCATACAACAAGTACGACCTGTGTAAGTACTGGCAAGTCCTTGAGGAGAAGAACTTCGACCCAGTTTTCTAGTACAACAAGGCCATCGAAGGCTTCGAGATCCACTTCCATCCCACACCCGAGGAGCTGTTCAGGATCTTGGTCCAGATAAGCCGCTTCCTCAAGGAGTTCAGTGATTTCGAGAATTACGGCACTCCTCGCTTCAAGCACACCAGGATTGTGGGCAACTCCAAGATCCTCAATTAGCTGTCGATCTACTCCTAGATGCACCAGTTGGACCTTGTGGAGGAGTAGCTCTAAGAGGCGTAGACGGAGCAGTATGTGGAAGAAGGTTGTGATGAAGTCTAAGTAAAGATAAAGGAATACCTGAAGAAGCTCGACAAGAAGTACACCAAGGATTTGAAGACAACCTTAAACATAATGGCATAACCTCCAGCTCCACCCAAGACCGAGTCTAAAATTTACAAGGGGGCTGCCGAGGCCAACCCTTTGCTCATGAACGTCGACATCCCCAACAACCGGGCCAAGTTCATGGACTACTACATGAACGAGATCCAAAGGTTTATTAAGCTGAACAGCAAGGAAAAAGACGGCCAGGAGGCCCTCTAGCTGAAGTTTAAAGGGGATGAGCCGGTCTTCAGGCGGTAGACTATCGACTTTAGTCGACTGGCCCGCTAAGAGTACGATTTGGAGCTCAGGAATCCTGAGAATTATTACTACAAGCGATGGATCTGGCTGCAGTTCCCCTGGGTCTGCATCTCCCTCAAGGTCGACTACTCCAAAAAGCTAAAGCAGTGCTTTAACTCTCCCACCGAGTACATGAGTGTCCGATAGTAGAGTGAATTCACAAAGCAGGCCCTTAAGATTGCTCTCGAGGCCAAATTAAAAAAGCAGAAGGTTTTGCAGTCTGTGGAATAGGTGAAGCTAGCGAAGGTGAGTTCCGCGTGTTAGTTCAAGTCAGTGATCCTTAAGGACAGTGAGGCTCACCGCAGGTTCACAAGCAAGACCTTCCTCGACCAGAACTACCTCTCAATGGAGATTGACCGGAAGAATTATATTCATAACAAGGTTATCGACTTGAACGTGAGTTCAATCCGCTCGCCTCAGTAATCGATGATGATGAAGAACGACACTTTCTTGACAGCTGATGCGCAAGATCAGCTGGCTAAAAAGGGTTTTTTGCCGATGATCCGCAAGAAAGTGGTCAAGTAAATTTCGAAATAGATCGACTAATAAACGAGGAAGCGAGACAAGCTGCGCAAGCTGTACGATTAACTTGTCTTTGACAACAATAAGCTAGCCAAAAAACTCAAGTATGTCAAGGTCCTTGAACTCAATCAGGAGGAGGCCACCTCCAATCTCAGCAGCGAGACTTCCATCAAGGTCTAGCTGAATTAGCTCTAGCACAAATATGAGCGTATCAGACACGACTTCGCGTACTCGCAGCTGCAGAAAGAGCGGCTGCAGAACCTGCTTCTGATCTGCAAGGCCAACGAGACAAAGAACGAGTAGGAAGTGAAGAACCTCAACCTGCAGGCCAACAATATAAAGAAGATGATAAAATACATAAATTCAGAAATTTCGAAGATGCAGGCCGAAATCGTCGAGCGATCTAAGCTCACCCGGAGGAAGCTCAATATTGTTAAGAAGGCTCTCAACAACTAGGCCATCGTCCGTTAGTAGTTCGAGCACCTCACTCAGATGAAGGACAACTTCGACCAAAAGCTGCTACACTTCAACATCTCCATGGAGAGGGAGATGCAGGACGAGCGAGTCAAGATCGAAGTCCTCAACAACTAAATCATCGATGATAAGCGCAAAAACATGAACCTGATTGTAGAGATCTAACCAGCACCAGTCCTAAAAACAAAAGAAGCTACTCGAAGACATGGAGCACAACGACTCCATCATCTCTGACCTCCAGAAGATCACTGACTTCAGGAACCCGAACTTCGTTAACCATCCTACCTTCATCGAGCTGCGCAACTAGTACGAGACCAACCGGCGAATCAAGGCTTAGCTTTCCGACCTGTCCAACCGGCATCGAGAACTTTAGAAAATGAAGCGTGATGCCATCAACACCCTTTCGACCATCAACAAGGCTTACAACATTACCGACCTGACTCTCAAAGAGAAGGTCAAGGAGGACGACTGCGATCTCAACAAGCAGCGCAGGATATAGAACCATGTATAGTTCAGAGAGGAGCCCAACACAGCTCTTAACCGCCTCTTCCAGGAAAAGTAACGCTAATTCAGGAAGCTGAGCTCCCTGAACGACAATATCACCGAGATGATATTCTTTATGGCGAGCCGCTTCAAGTTAGCAAGGGCTGTTTAGAAGGAGACCTGCGTCAGTGTCTGCAAAAGGGTCGAGGAGGAAATCCATAAGATCAAGGCTCAAAGAGGTGAGGAGTTTGATTCCATCATCCTCAGCGAGCCTGAAGCTACCAAGGGCTCAACCTTTTTGTTCGAAAATTAGTGACCGGAAATCAGTTCTTCTTTAGAAACACCTTTCCCTAGAGCTTGGCCTCGGTTCGGTAGACAGGCGGCCTAATTCCGCCGTTGGACTGCTTGGTGCCTACAAGGGGACGGTTGTTGATGAACTTCCTCCAGTTGGTGACGCGGTGGTCCCTGGTTTTTTCCCACTCCTACTCTGTGAGGATGCGGAACTGCTCGGCGAGCTTGGAGTTTTCAGCCTCCTCTAGCTTGGCCTTGTAGTTGTTTTCCCTCACCTTCTAAAGGTGCTTCCTCTTCTCTTCTAACTCCTCAAATATTTTGAGATAGGTCTTCCGGTACTACGCCTCGAAGGTCTATTCTGGCAGCTTCCCCAGGCCTTGCTTCTATCGCCGTTGGTTCTCTCGGTTCCGCTCGAAGCTTGCTCGTTACCAACCTTACCGCATCACTCGAATGTACACATTTCGCTTTTCCGGGTCGCGGAGAGTGTCGACTGCTTATTTGCACATTTGGAAGGCGTCTTTGGTTCTGGGGTGCTTGTTCCGATCAGGGTGAAGTATAAGAGCGAAATTCCTGTATTGCTTTTCGATTTATGAGTCAGTGGCATCATGTTAAAGAAGGAGGACATCGTAGGGGTTGTAGAATTTGTTGCCAAGGAGTCGCTCGAGCTGTTCGTCGGACTTGAGATTGACAGCCCTGAAGTGCGTTTGTGAGAGCTACTTGACTTAGCTGTGAAAATCTGAGAGCAGCTTCTTCTAATTCATGTGTTATAGAATGGATCAAACGTATTTCATTCTTCATCAATCAATTAATTGTGGAGAGAACAACTTTCTCGAGACATTTCTCGTAGGTCTGGATTGTATACAGTTATTTCATGCCGATTCGCTTCTGCCGAAGCAGGTTTTTAAGATTTTACTGGCTTTGTCCATCGTAATTTGGCTCTTCCGCGAAAAAGAGAGCGTACGGCAACAAAGACATGACCGCCTGACAAAACTTGATTTTGCAAGTTTCCAAGAAGCCTATGAAATGCGCTTTGAAGGTGAAACTATCATGGAGGAGTTTGCAACCCTTTTTTTTCGCTAACTATTAGCAAATATATTTACGAGTGAATTAACCTGAAGAAATTAGCAGAACAGCCAACATCGCTCCAGCCACAAGCTCTCGCTTACGATTCGACTCACATCTGTTCTCTAGTCAGCCTGCTACTCATGATGCACATGTCGAAGAAGTCCGCTAGGTCGAGGTAGTTGGCCAAGGCGCGCGAGGAGGCAGTCCTGAAGGCCAGCTAGTGCAAGCAGAGGTCTTTAGACTTTAGGTATTCGTCCCAGCGGGAAGTTAGCTCGTTGTAGACTTCGAAGTAGGTGAGTGGCTCAAAATTATTCTACAGCATAAACTCTTGCATTTTGATTTAATCCTGTTAATAATCCTTCTCCTCCTCGTAGCCGCTTAGCACCATACCTACTTTCAAAGTGGGGCACCACTACTGGTGCCACTTCCCTGACAACATGAGACAAAGTGCCGCCAACTTTTGTGCGTTCTACCTTGTCACTTTTGATTTTTCCACACAGATATCAAATAAAGAGATTGCCTCCTGCACGCATATGCGCAGAAATTTGTTTTAGGCCCCAACATCGAGCAGCCAATTGACGACCTTGAGGCGGTTAGAGTGGGAGAAAGGAGGAGGAGATAAAGAAGTGGTATTAATAGATGTGGAGATGAGATTCTAATTAATGTTGGGGGGCTAGTTGTGCCTGGCAGGTCTCTTTTTGACAGGATTCATGGAATGATACAGTGTCATTTAATTTCAACCATATTTATTGAAGAGCGCTTTTAATTTATCAACAGAAAGGTTTTACAGCTTTTTGCTCGATTTTATGAATTACTCTTATTTCCGTCTTAGTCGCCGCCGCTACGCCTGCAGTTCCTTCCCCACCTTCTCCCACTGTGCTCGCCGTGCCTCTTCCGCCGATGATCGCGACACCTGCTCCTTCATGTAAAACTACATCCGCTTCCTGAAAAATTACATCTTCTCGCGCAGTCGTTATTGCTGTGAATTGAATTTCGACTGTCTTTCTTCCCCTATTTTCTTTGAGTGATTCCTTTGAATCTCTTTTTTTCGTAGCTCTGCACGATCCAAATCTGAATTTTTTGATCTCACTGATTGAGTTTAAAATTTATTAGGCCTGAACCTAACAGGTGAGTCCTTTGGGGAGCGACCCTCCGACTTGCTTTTCAAACTATTTTCCTTTTTCTGGATGGGCTTCAAATGATTGTTGATTTTGTTGCAGTATTTGTTAATTCGGCTATCGAATCTCGCTTATTAAAGACTGGTCCGTCTGTAAAAGTTCTAGGCGCTGAGACGCTCCCGCTCTTCAACTGAATTGGAGACCAACATCTTAAGCTTAATTTCGTGGAGTTAGCGGCTACTGAGAGATTTTTTGTTGAGAGTCATGCTAAGCTTTTAGCGATACATTTAATCAAGCTGGTTGAGATTCTAGCGCTTTAGTCGAAAGGCTTTCTGGTGATTAGCCTGGGTGGAGTTGTTGATGTGGATCTTAGGATTTTTATGAAATTTTACTGGCTTAATCTCTTTTTTAGGATGCTGGAAAATGTCTTGCTTGATTTCCCTTTTCTTCTTACTGTATTTCTACTGCCTTTCGGCCTTTTCTTTGGCCCTCAGTTCCATCCTCATTTTGGGCAGAGATTCGACCCGCTTGTTCAGTTGGCTTTTGGTCTCCAACATCTATTTCTGCTTCAACTAGTTTCTGAGCAGCTCTAGACGTCGGTGCTTGAGTTGCCGCTAGCCTCTGTTCTCCAATTTTTTAAGGGAGTTTTGGAGTTTAAGCTAGTAAGGCACATAGGGGTCTTAAATGTGAATGTAGGCCCTAGTAAGCGCCTAGAACTTGGGCTTGGGAAGACTGTTTTTATTTTGTTCGGCGCGGACGTTTTAGACTTCAGCGAGAATGGTCTTGAGCTGCTTGGTTGTCTGGGAAATATATTTGCAATAGGCCTATTCGAGATTCTGCCTCGAGCTTTGATATTTGAGCGTGAACTCTTGAAAAGTTTATATGGATGTGATGAAAGTGTCCAGGCCTAGGTTCTTTATCGACAGTCGCACGATCGGGTCCTCCTTGTTCAGCGCACTCAGGATCTGCTTGCACTATAAATAGCGTTATAGCACCGCAGACTTCGCTTTCTCACTTCTGAACACTAACTAATTAAGCATCATCAATGATACAGCCATCCAGCTTAATTCACTGAGGCTGCTCTACTCTACATTCGATTCTATCTACGCGGTCTTGGCTCTCGTCTAACTTCCCTCCTTTTTTGGGACTTTACCAATTTGTGGGGTTTGGGATTGAGCCTAAAAAGTTGTTCGTAATGGCTATTCATGGACTTCTGGGCCTTGGGGATAGTCACAGGCTGGGAGCGAGTCCTCTTAATAATTGCTACCTATTTTTTATGTCTATCCTGCAGGTATTTGACAAGATTCGTTTATCGTTGGTTGTAGTGTTTGGCGATTATGAATATCAGCTGATCGAATAATTATTAGTTCAACTTCCAATCGTTCATAACTACAAGAGCCAAAGCTTATGAGTGACCCTCGCTCGAGATCCAGCGTTATTATTACGTGGCCTTTGCCTTGGGATTGCAGGCGCAGTAGTGGAGGTAGCTGCGAGTGGTTTTTTTGGGCTACTTCAAGGCGAGTAGACTGAGCTATCCGACGGAGTGGTCTGCGCGCTGGAGCCATCCTTCAAACTCCTTGGTATTCCTAAGCATTTCAAGTATTTTGTTCTTCTAGAGAATAAGTCGGTTGAGCTCGATCTTGAGTGAAATTTATGCCTTATGCTGCTGCTTCAAGTTATCCACCTCTCTCTATAGCACCTCTATACGTTCCTACAGTTGGCTGTTCAATTACTTCTCCTCTCTCAGCTTCTGGGCGTTCATCTTGTTGATATCCATTTACTTCTCCCACAGCAGTCTAACTTCGCTGCACTACTACCGTCCTTCCTTCAGCAGTCCTTCCAGTCTGCCGATCTACTGCTTCAGGACGAGTTTTTCCTAGATATCGTGCTCGATTTGTAGACGCATTCGAGGCAAGTATCCCTAAAGGGCCTGAGCAAGTTCATAATGCCTGAGACGCATGTTTTAGGCAGTGGCATATTTGAATTCTGCCAATGTAATTTAATTTTAAGCCATTAATTGCTTAATCACTGGGCAAGTTTATTTTTTAGCAATTCGACATCGTTCTCGATCTTCTTGAGGAGGCTGTCCGTGCTGTTCCAGCACTCCATCAAGTGCTTGTCTAGCCTCTCGATCTCCTCCGTGTGCGACTTCCCTTCCTCTGTGTACGAAGGGATCCATATCACATTTTAGGTGGAAAGTTGGTTGATGTAGTACTCGATGCCTGTGTAATTGACCTTGCTTTTTTCCCTGAGCTCGTAAAGGAAGAAGACATAATTCCAGAGGAAATGTTCCTGCCGTGTGTGAGTCTCGAAGTTGTTGTTCTGCTTTTAGAGAGTGGCCTTGCCAATCCCGCAGATAAAACAGAGGTTCTTCTTGTCCTTCTCGATCTAGTTGCGGTGGTCTCGCAGCTCTGCGAATGTGTCAATCATGATCCCACTTATGATATTCCCGAACAGCAGTCCGAAAAATATGAAGTACAGTATATCGTAGAAAAATCTTACCAGCTTGAACTCCTACATGCCCCCTCCGATGGCCCCGGATATGTACAGGCCAAGGATGCACTCGATCACCGAGGTGCAGTAATTATCATACTACTAGTAGACTGTCTTCACGTAGTGCTCAAATCCGATCAGACTAAAGACGTAGACGAACACGATTCCTAAGGAGGAGACGATGACTAGTTGCTTGGCGTTGTAGGCGATCGCTTGAAATACGTTTTGCAGCACATTGATCCTGCTGAAAATAGAAAATTGGTGAATCATGAAGAAGTACTTCCTGTAGAAAGTGCCCATGATGCTCACCAGCAGAAACACCATCGCATTTATGAACTCCTCCTCGTGCTTTACCATCACCAACAGATTTGCCAGTAGCATTTCTAGCACACCCATTCCCCCCGAAACCAGCTGGTAGAGATATCTAAAGAGCGAGATCCTGCCCAGTCCGAGCATCGAGTCGATTTTATTTGACACTTTTACGATGGGCTTGCTTATTGCCTTGAAAAGACTAAATTAATCTGCGTCTGTTGATTTTTCCTTTTTCTTAACACCTTCAGCGAGTTTCTCTCGGTCCTACTTGAACCAGCTCATCTCTGAGCGAATCCTCCACCAGCCAACGATGTACAAGGCCGTGAAGATCAGCTGAAAGACGGAGAGCAGTCGGATCGAAAAGTCGAAGAAGGAATTGACGGGCATATACTCGACTTGGAAGTGGTAGATATCGACTTAGTGCTGGAATAGGAAGATGAGGTTGATGAGGATGGAGAGGAAGGTGGAGATAGAGTAGAGTCTCTCGACGTTAACGTTGGAGAGCGGCAGACTCATGAACGTGTTCTGCGAGAGATAATGGTTATGCTAAATTTCTTTGAAGATTTCATTCTTTTTGGAGATGATACCTACTAGCTTCTAGCGTTGCGTCTCGCGCTTCACTTCGGCCATTATCTTGTCCCGCGTCGACGAGGAGAGGTACCCGAACACCGGGTGCAGCGGGAAGTACACTTTCTGTTTCTTTTTCTCAATGACTAGCTCGATGTTGCAGATATGCTCCTCAATTATGCTGAGGGTCTAGTATTCATCCGGGTGCTGCAGCTTAAACTGATTGTAGTCATAGGTGAGTCTGGAGCCGGGCTACTTTTCGCAGAGTCTGCGCAGGATGATGAGGACGTTGATGACATCGATGATGCTCTTGTCGAGACGCTTAGCGGTGATATTCTCGAAGTAGAAGCGGATGTCAGGGGCATGTAGGATCTTAATTTCCTAGAGTTTGTACTTGACTACGTCCATGAGGAACTTGAACTCGACCTTGGTGGCTAGCTGCTAGTCGATTTCTTTGTCGTTCCCCTAAAATACACTCAGAATTATCTAGATGCACTTCATGTAGATGTCGTACAGTTATTGCAGCTTCTTTTTGTTGATGAGCATGAAGTTGCGCTCGCTCTGGTTTTACTTCACTGATAGGAAGCTCGCCATGTAGCACACGTCCTCGAAGAAGGTCGTTGAGCAAAGCGTAGTCTGGTTGGCCTAGCAAGGAATCTGGCACACCTAATTTATGAAGTCTAGCAAGAACATCGGCAGTTAGACGATCTGCTTGTTCATGATCTTAAATATTTTTCTGACCTCGAAGGTAGTTATTTCGATAAAATTGATGCTGTTGATCTTTTTGGCGTTATCGGCATCGACCTGGCACCGAATGAAATTCTTGCTCTCGATGTTGTTATTTTCGCAAAGCAGCTGCATAAATCTGAAAATCCTCCTGAAAACGACGACGCAGAGCTCCTTGAATAGGTCGTCTCGGCTAGACTCCATGTCATCGATGTGTTTCCGCTCTGCAGATCCTTTCTCAACGTCAAAATAGTCGTAGTTATCTAGCATATTCACGCAGAACTTCGAGTCGATGTTCTTCTTGTGTCTCCTAAGCTTGAAGTTATTGTAATTAGTCCTGCCAATGTGCGAAATAAGAGACTCTAATTTCACGAAGACCTCGTTTTTACGATCCTGCTTCAGCCGCACCAGAATTGACATCTGGCATTTCAAGTTCCCTCCCAGCAAGAATGCGATTCCGAATAGCAAAATTTAATTGGCTAGTTCCAGCTTTTACTACAAATTTTATTTTAAACACTCACAGAGATACTCAGCGACTCCACAGTCCTCTAAAAATTACTGTGCTTCCTAAATTTCCCGTTCGCAGGAACTCCAGTGTTCATTGTCCCAAGTGTCGATAGGAATGGAATCGTGCTGATCCTTAAGATAGCCCTAGACATAATGGCGCATGAGCTTAAAAAAGAATATTTTGAGGTCAGTTGAGAGGGCATTAGTGTAGATGGAGTTGGTGTGGACAATAGTCTTGATCCACTCCTTCAGCGAGATGTAGGGATGGTGGAACCCATAGAACTAGACTGAAACTGCATCGTTCATGAACAGCTTTTGGGAGTGGATTTTGAACTCCTAGTCGATCATCTTGCGGAACTACCCTGACATCATCACCTCCTCCACTTTCTTCAAATTCCAGTTCAGCCGCTCGCTCTTCTAGGAGTCCCGCTTCTCGTCTTTCTCAAACAGGCTTTTGATTTTGTCGACCAGAAGTTCCATTGAGTCGATTCTGGGTTTATTGCGGTTTATGACCTGGCTTGCGTCCTTCTCAGGCAGCAGGAACGTCAGCGGATAGTTGTTTCTATTCGCTTGAGAGTATTTTTTCTTTTAGACGAAGTAGGAGTTAATTTACCCCAACATCAGTCGCTTGACGAGCACTTCGGATCTTTTCCGGAGCTGTTCTGCGTTGTCCTTGTGCTTATTCTTGTCGGCGGACTAAAGTGCCCTGGACTCCCTGAAGGAGTGGGAGTCCTTGGCAGTTTAATCGTGGAGTTTTCCCTCCTCATTCTTGTCAAAGATCCTGGAATGGGTCTTGGCGAAGTTATTGAGAAATCCCTGCTTGAGGTTGTTGAGGAGGTTGGTAATAAAGCTCTTGGTGAGCCTGTTGTTTCTATAAATGTTTTTGAGGCAGGCGAGTCGCTCATAGATGCGGATGATGTAGAAGTGTAGGTAGTAGCGGCCTCGGAAATAGTTCTAGCTGAGCTGGTTGTCCAGCTTCCTCAGGAAGTACTGGTTGTTGAATGTCTCGTTTATGCTGATCAGGATCTCCTCCAGGTACAGGTACAGGTAGGTCTAGAGGAACTTGAACCTCACGCTGCTCACCAGCTCGATATTCTTGAACATCTACTCCTTGAGCAACTTGATCTCGATGATCTTGTCGAGGTCCTCGATGAATAGAGGCACCTACAGCTGGAGGATGAAGTCGCATAGGCTCTAGTAGTTGTTCTAGATGTAGTACAGGCGATTAACGTAGGCGCGCAAAGAACGCTTGAGTGGCCAGCAGTTGTTTGATTTCTGGAGCAGGTCCAAGAGGGTGTAGTAGTCGTGGACTTGCTTGCTCTTCCCGATGTTAACTTTGTTTCGTTCTTAAATCAAATTGCTAAAGAGGCTGAAAACAGTTATGACGTAGGTAAGTCCCTCAGAAATAATGAGCTGGGGTCGAGGCTCGTTAGATTGCAACACCTTCTCGTAGGAAATCTAGAAGGCCTACAGTTGTTATCGGATTTCGATGTAAGTGAAATAATAAGGAATTTTGCGCACGTTCTGGTCCTGCAGTTTGGACATGATGAGAGTTGCGTTGTAGAAGATGACCTTGTCGTTGAAGAACAGAAAGCAGCGGAAGAAGTCCAGCAATTTGCTCATGTAGTAGGAGAACATCCGCATCTCCTTGATGAGAGAGACAACTCTGATGGTGATCTGCTCGATCTCCTGCTCTGCGTAGAGGAGCTTCTTGTTATTGAGGAAGATGTCCCAAAGCAGATCGATTGCGCCTACATTGATGTGGATGTGCTCTAGGAAATAACTACGGTAGGGCATAATCTACCGCTTGTTCTCGATGTTGTTCTTGACAAGCAGGGACAGAAAGATATAGACCGAGTTGAGCAGTTTTTTGGCGAGAGTGCCCATGTGAGGCAGCTTGTCCTTCTTGCAGAGGATGACGTAGTTGAGCAACTACCGGTGGATCTCTGTCGACTTTATTATGTTTTGAGTCAGTCCTCGCAAGTTCTCGCGTTAGTTGTAGAAGCAGAACAGTTAATTCTACGGGTTCAGATACTCGAGGCGGATCGGCAGTCCGCTCGGCTTGTGCTTGAGGCTCTAGCTGAGTTTGTACAAGTCTTGGATGAGCCCGTTCTGCTAGTCCCACACCTTGTAGTGGAAGGAGTCCTGGTTCATTTAGTTGGCTGTTAGCATGTTCTAGTCGTTGAGGATCGCCAGCTTTTTCCTTTTTTGGAGTGCGCAGTCTGCCTTCTCCTTGGCCTAGCCTTAGCAGTACAAGGATATCTTTATAAAATTGGAGATTGTCTCGGACCTTTTCTCGATGATCCTCTTGAAGATCTTAAGGCTTTTGGCCAGCAGCTCAGGATTCCTGTGCTGGGAGAGCTCCATGAACACGATATTGTAGTTGACCTCACTCTCGTTGACTTTCGACAGGACACTGCTGCTGTTGAAAAGCTTTACGAGTTCGTCCTTCCACAAAGAAGGTGAAAATAAAGGGTTATCAAAAGTCTCTTAAACTCTAAAAAGCTAAGGGTGCTCGTGGAGCTTCTTGAAGACGACTGTAATCTCGGAGACTCTGACATCGATCTCGAAATCGAAGATGATCTCAAGCAGCTCGGTCGCCAGCAGCTTGCACTTTATGATCAGTTGGTTTTAGGGTACTGGCTTCAGAATGTTTTCCTTGTAACACTCAAATGCACGCTGCTCCATCTGCTCGGTCATCGGCTTCTATCGATCCCGTTCGAAGGCCTACAGGATCTTGTTTTTCTCGTTTTTCATGATTTTGAGAAGGCAGGGCACCATTTCGCTCAATCGCTCGAGGTTTTCCCAGTATCCGGATACAAGAGTGCTGCGTAATAGCTAAAGGATTGTCAGAAAGAACTACAGCTCTTTGATGTCAGTGCTCTCGAATGACTCAAATCCGTTAAGCCTCTTAGCTAAGAAATCCAGCACTCTGGTCAAGTCCTTTTCCTTGATCTCTATCCTGGAAATATCTTTGCGGTCTTCGATGGTCTCGTAATGTCTGATCCTGCTCATCCTGTTGATGGAATCCTGCCCCACAGTGTCCACGAAGAGGTAATTTATGATACGCAGGATAGCCCGAAGGAGATCTTTACTATCAATTCCAATCTCCTTCACATCTTAATCCTCAAGAATGAGACACATGTGGCTGAGCTCAACGTCTTTGACGAATGATGCCTTGGCCTTTTGATTCCGGCCGAAGCAGACATCCGCGATGAGGTTGAGACAGGAAATGAAATAGTGCCAGGTTTGCTTTACGTCGATTTCATTAGAGTTCTTGTGGAACTCGTAGAGCGTCCGTAGCTTGGCACTCTTCTTCGAGATGGACGCGTAAAGTTTTATTATTGAGTTCTCCCGTTATTAAAACTTGAAGAAGATTTCCGGCATGAGTTTAATTTTTCCGAAGTACTCTTCGAGAATGTTGTTCTGATTGTTGAGGATAGGGAGGGTCCCGCAGATGCAGCTGGATCGCAGGATTTTGATATACTTCTCATGAGGAGGCTGGTTGATGAAGATATCAACAAGCTTCTGGATAATACTCATGGAGAGGTACTTCGAGACGACAACCTAGTTGGCACTGAGTATTTAGTTGAGAGTGATGTGTATCATGTTTTCGTCAATCTAAATGGCTTGCGTAATGATTATGTTAATCCACTCGCTCACGTAGAGCTTGGTGGTAAGATTGTCTATTATGATCTTGTAGATCAGCACATAGCCGTTCCGAAATATGCATTTGAAGATCTCATGCTCGTTCTGGATCTTCTTGTAGACCTACTCCCGGATCCGCCGGCCCATCATCTCCAAAATCCTGAAGAAGATGTCGCAGATCTTCAGGTCCTTGAATATTATCTGCCGCTTCTTGATAGGCTTGAAGCGCTCCTCCTTGATCTATCTGACTGAGCTGTTCTGGATGAAGGCTATGAGCTGCTCGATGGTGTTGTTGATCTTATTAAGATAGTTGAAGCGAGTTGTAGTATCGAATCCTGGCAAGCTAACAAGCCTCTCAAACTAGAAAAGAATTTAATGGCTGGAAAGCGCGTACAGGACTTAGCGCTGGGTCTACTGGTCGATCTTGATCATCCTGAAGCCATGGTCGATTTCGTTTGTTGAGTCGCTGGATAGCACTCCTCGGTTTTAGTATTACAGGTCCTTTGAAAAGAACTCGCGTCCTGTTAACTGTTTCTATTTTTAAGGTTTGCTGTTGTCGGGGTTTTATTAGGCATCCAGCTGGAACACTGTTTAATTGCTTGGCAAAGCTATTTTGACGAGACTGCCGCTGCGCATCTACTGTAGATCACCTCCTTTAACGGAACGAATTATGACAGGCTTGGTCTTTTCGAAAAGCACAGGGGTGTACTCCCTTTTCTTGTGGGAATACAAGGTAGTGTCGATTTGAAGCCCTATCGTATTGCCACTCAGCAATTCCCTCAGGCAAAAGCTCTTCTCTGCAGTGTGTGGGTTTGGTAGCTATTAGAATTACCACAGGGCACTAAAAAGCATAGGGTCCTACATTAGTGGCTATTTTAGAATCATTTTTCCGTCGCAGGACGTCAAGAAGCCCTGGTTTTGAGTGTGGACCAGGTAGACGATGTCATGAGTGTTGATGCGGTGGATATCCTTGATGGTGGAGTGTGATTCATGGAGATGAATGATCCAAGTCTGACTCTGTGAGTAAGTGGTGACAACATTGAAGCGGACACAGCCCTCGGGAAGTACTTTGGCGAAGTCCATCCTGCGGTCGGACGGCTGATCGGAGACTCGCAAGCCTTACAGTTTTTAATCCATCTAGATTGAGAGATAGCATCGGTTCTTCATGTTTTTTATTCTGAGGGGACACTACAGGGTTATCTTGTCGCCTTCCTTCTCGTAGGAGCGGAATGGCAGCAGTTTGAACACCAACATCGAGCTCAGACCCTCGAATAGTTCGACCTTGAAGGAGCCGAGGCCGCCGTCTGAGCATTCCACCGAGCCTGACAAGTAAGCTCCGGAGTCCACATGGAGAAATATGACGTCGTCCCCGAAATAGATATACTCGCCCATTTTGGAGTCTATGAGTAAGTAGTATTGCTCGAGTTAAATTTTGGCTCGGTTGGCAAGGGTGGCTCGCTGGGACTCGTCGCCGTTGAGGTTGGACTTGTGGAGCTCCTCGTGGATCTCAAAAATACCCTTGGGCAGGATCTGGAAGAGGCCCTCACGGTAGTTCTTGATTTCGGTGAACTCAGTGAAAGTCATATATCTGGCATCGAGATCAGTAAAGCCCTTGACCACTACGAGCCCCTGCTTCTTCTACGGCTAGTTGCCATGGATTCTAATTCGCTGCCCGTAACGGAGGTATCTCTACGATTTACTCATTTTTATATCTGATGGTCAAGTAACTCAGGCCCCAGTACAATGATATCAACAACCTCTCCAACTACTTGCGCCAAGCAAACAGGCGGGCCGGACTGGGCTACTAAACCGCCACTATCAACAAGAAGGTCAGAGCCAAACAAGATCCGAATTCCTGGAAGAAATAAGAAAAGCAATAAGAAAAGCAATAGTAAAGGGTTTAGGAGAGGGGTATGCAGCCAGCCCCCAAACAAATAAAGTTGAAGAAGAAAATTGAAGTCGTATTGAAACAGCCCAAAAAAGGAAATTAATTGAGAGTGGCATGACTGTTCATTTGATAAGATGGAATGTCCCCAAACTATAGAGTAACGCTACACCAAGCTCAAGCTGCTTGGAGAAGGAGCTCATGGGAAGGCTTATCTGGCTCAGAGCAAGGACTCGTCCCTGTGGGTAGTGAAGGAGGTCTCTATCGCGTTCCTCACTCAGAAGGAGCGAGAGGAGACCGAGCAGGAAGCCATCTTGCTCAGCAAAATGTACCACCCTTACATCGTTAAATTCAATGAGGTCTATACAACCTAAAACCACAAGCTGGTTATCATCATGGAATTCGCTGAGGGTGGAGACTTGGCCAAGAGGATTGCCGACCAGCGCGCCAAGGCACAGTACTTCTCCGAGGACCTCATTTTGGAGTGGTTCACCTAAATCTGTCTGGCGATCAAGCATGTGCACGATCGAAAGATCATCCATCGGGACATCAAGGGCCAGAACATCTTCCTCACCAAGAACAAGTGCAAGCTGGGAGACTTCGGAGTTGCACGGGCCCTAAAACACACTCTAGACAAGGCACATACGGTGGTTGGAACGCCTTACTATTTATCTCCAGAGATAATCGAGAGTAGGCCGTACAGCATGCAATCTGATATCTGGTCTTTGGGTGTATTGCTCTACGAACTGTGCATGCTAAAGCCCCCTTTCAATGGAGACAGTATCCAATTCCTCGCCCTCAAAATAGTCAAGGCTCAGTTTGACCCCGTTTCGACAAGGTTTTCCCTTTCACTCCGAAATCTTGTCAATATGATGCTGCAGCGGGAACCCTCCAAGAGGCCAACGATAAACCAGCTGCTGAGATCTAGTCTGCTGAAAAACAGAGTAAAATGTCTGTTGAGCAGCACCATACGGCAAAACTAATTCAGCCACACCATCCTGCACAATAAAAACATACTCGACAGCAGAGCTAACCCTAGGCCACTCGATCATGTCATTAAGCTTTAGCCTCCCACCAAACCTATCAAAATTGAAGTCAGGAAGCTCGAGGTGGCACCGCGAATCAGCACTCCAAAGATTAAAGAGGCCAAGGTCCCTCCCATCCCCTCCAAGAAGGAGGGCATCCTCAAGGCAGTTCGCAGCTAATCCAAGCTTATCAATAACAACCGCTAACGGCTCAAGAGCAAATAGAGTAAGTAGTTCATATCGAAGAGATCTAAATAGTCGAAAGGCAGTGACAACTCCTGGCAATCCAAGGAAGCCAAACCAGACAAAATAAAGAAAGTCACCAAGCAAACCGCCAGCAGAGCAGGCCCACAAGATTATAAATCAGTTCGACCAACGTCTCAGTTCCAACCTAAATTCAATGTGATAAAGGGCGAAGAGCCATCAAGCCGAGATGAAGTAGCGCAGAAGGATAAAGTTAGATAGCTTGAGATTAACACAGAACTGATCGAGAAGATCAGCACGGCTTACGAATAGGCCCTCGAGTACGAGCAAACTAAATCTAAGCTGAATACATAGTAGACCAACTTCCTCACCAAGACTGACGATCTCTTCTTTTACACTCATAAAAATTAGCAGTCCATGCAGCTCTCCAAGCTCATCAGGGAGGCCGAGGAGATTGAGCAGGTTGTCAAACAAATGGAGGACATCCTCAGTCAGGACACTGTTGAGGATCAGTTCGTCCTCAAAGACAAGTAGGAGAAGTAGTAGAAGCCCAAGAAGTAGTAAATAATAAGCAAGTGGGACCAACATAAGCGGCTAATGATTCGACCCTCCGACAAAACGACATTGAGCGTGATTTCAGACTACTCCTTACTCTAAAGTCTCAGGGCCAAGCTGTAGGACAAGATGGGACTTTAAGAATTCCTTCGCTCTTACAAACTGTTGTAGAAGGAGCTCAACGATCATGGACTGGAGCAACTCGAGCGCAACTGGAACGCAGCTAACTTCAGGGAGAAGCTGCCGTTCTTGCGGACGACGACGAGCTTCGAGTCGGTGGAGGAACTGTTGACGATCATCGCGATGGAAAGCCTCCTAACCAGTTGATTAAGAGTTATCATACTTCATTCTATTTCAGTTGGAAATGAACTCGCATCCTGTCTGGAATGAGCGCTGCCTCAACCTAGAGCAGCACATCCAGCAGCTCAAACTCGCTGTCTTCCAACAGTCGGTCAACCGACTGCCCTCCCCCCAGAGTCGCAACATCCAGCCGTGCGTGTCGAGACTGAGCAGCCTTTCTCCGAAGCGAGAATAGCAACGACTTCCGGTGATAAGGAAGGAGGAGGGTCGAGAAGGCCTATTTTAATAAACAACTGGATTGATTTAAACTTAGAGCAGGATCAATTTATAGCCCAAAGTGTCGGGCCAATCCTGCCCCAATCTCTAGCTGTAAACTCTGACCAAACTACTCAAACGCCAGGAGTCAGTGCTCAACGACACGAGCTCCAGGGTCAAGCTCCTGGCCTCCTTCGGGGACGAGCTCAAGGACATTAGAATGCTCCTGACAGGCCTGCAGGCCAAGGAGGACATTCTTGAACAAAATTAAGGTTTAAAAGATAAGCTTATTTTTCTTAAGGAGGAGGTATAAACATTGCTCAAATAGCTTAAGCTGCAGAAACAAGAGAATGACACGATAAGCGCTGAATGCTCAAAGCTACACTAGTACAACCAGCTGCTTAGGACTGAGAACCTGGAAATGCACGCCTCACACGAGCGCACGGCAAAGGAGGTGATTATCCTGCGAGAGAAAGTTACCTCGCTGCAAAATCAGTCGATGGAGATGCCTTCCCTGTACCAGAAGATTTAGCGAATTCAAGCCGAGATGAATTTGGTTTTAAGTTAAAAATCAGGGCTGAAAGGATAAACTGAGCTGCTGGCCAAGTAGCTCTCCGACAAGCTCAACAAGAACATCGAGCTTTAGGACAAACTCAGAGACACTCTCTGCAAGCTTGATAAAGCTCAGCTCAATTAGGCCTCTCTCCATAAAAACAATATCGCTCTTAGCGCATAGCTTGACTCTCTTCGGAATATTTTGCATTAAACCAAAAAAAACGCTGCCAAACTGGAGGCACAGGTTGGCATGCTGAACTCCTCGAAGAAGAGCTAGTCGGAAGCAAGGAGCCTTTTGTTGACGACTCAAACGGACACGATGTCATCGCAGCTGAAAGCACTTCAAGCCTAGCTCGAATCAGTAACGGATAAAGCGAAAGTGGAAAGGCAAGATCGACTTAACCTCGAGCGTTAGAAGAACCTCACCATCAAATCCTTGGAGGCCGAGATAACCTCGTTGCGACTTTAGCTAGATCAGGCCTTCTAGATCAAAGAAAGCAACAGTCTCCTGCAGAACTAGATAAGCCGCCTCAGGGCTTCGGACTCGCTGCTGTAGCACTCGCGCAGGAACAAGGACCAGCTTCTGTAACAACTTCAGGAATCCCAGGCCAGGAATGGAGAGCTCTTAAGGCAAGTCGCTCATCTCAAATAATTTTAATCTCTTTACACGAAGGAAAGGAAAAGGTGTTAAGAATTGACAAGTAGCCGATCGCTGTAGAATCACAACCTCAATTCGACCCAGTCGCAGATCGAAATTAGCAAACTCCATTCCTAAAAAATACGACTCAAATAATAGAATGCACTCCTTGCCAAGTAGCTTACTGAACTCAAGGCACTCAGATCGGAGGGCTCGAGCGAGGTTTCGGGATAGTTGTAGCAGCTACGATGCTAACACTAAGCTCTGCAGGAGAAGCTAGAGTTCTTGAGCAAACCTAAGCCTGAAAGCCTATAGGGCTTAGTGCTGTCTCTCAAATAATAAAACATAAAGCTGAAGCTGGAAGGGAAGTTAAGCGACTTGTTCAAACAGAAATATTAGTATATCTGGCGTTAATTCAACAAGGCCAATTAAGAGAAGATGCAGCTCCTCGCCCAGGTCGACCATCTCAGGACTCAGCTCAAACGGCCTAAAGGCTGATTCTATTATCGTTAATTTATGAAAAAATGTATCTGCGATTGTTAAAACACATCTCAGTTGCTGCTCCCTTTCAAGACTCCTCGCTCAGATCCATTTCGGTTTTCTTTGAAGTTGGAGTTATAATCACTACGCAACCCTCCTTCCTCAAAACGCAAGCCGAAATGGTTTAACATTGTCGGAAAGTTGGGACAGGACGGCGACCGGTAAGTGCAAAGCAAGTAGGCAGGCAGGAAGATTGAAGAGATGTTTTAGACTGCCAAACTTAATCGAAAGAGATCAGAGAGCTCAGTTAGCAACTCCTATTTCAGAGACACAAACGACAAATAAAACATGCATTCACAAATCTCGATAATTTAGTAGAAGTTCATTCAGTCCCAGGCCCTTCTCCTGCAAGAAATAGCCAGCTAAAATCAGAGACTAAAATCTTTGCTTGAAGACCGAGAACGAGAGGTGGCGAGTATGCGAGGACGACCGAAAGAGTGGGTCTGTGAAGTGCGCACTGGCACATATCTTAAAAAGCAATGAATTACTGCAACGAATTAACTTTATTACATTTCAATATGAGATATGTTCACAAGAATGAGTTAGAAATCTGGTCTCTGTTCTCAACAGTCACCACTCCGTCCTCATCTCGCTACTGCACTGCATGAATCAGGCATTCCTGGTTCTCCTTGATCTCCACCATACGTCTTCTCGACCAGATCAGCAGACTGATGGCCAGCATGATCAGCACCAAGACGAGGCCAATTATGGCTACGGCTGTCAGCGAGCGCTGAGTGGCGTCCTCATAATAGACGAAAGCGTAGTTATTGGAGTAGATGAGAATGAGTCCATCAATGCGCTAAACGTACGAGACACCTAAGAAATGATTCTGCAGTGGGACGGAAGTTAGAAAATAGAATTGCTTGGACTCGAAATGGAACAGCTAATGGGAAGTTACCGTTTGCACATCGAGGAGATTCTGTTCTTGGTTGAAGACTGCCTTGCGGTAGATCCCGCTCACTGTAAAGTTATGTAAAAACAGTCTGCTTGAGACATTGTATAGGTAGTAATCCTCGCCCTGATTCAGCAGGAGCACTTCGTCTGTAAGGCCTACAAGAATGGTGACATTTAAGGATAGTAAGAAGGAATCGGTCAAAGAAAAATTCTTACGAGTTCGGAGATTGATGAGCAGCTCTCCCTGCTTAACAAAGTTAGAGAGGTGTTTGTATTCGCCCGGGGGATAGCTTTCTCTGACCTGGGCCTTGCCTTCGAATACATAGAGCACGTTAAAGGCCCCACTCTAAAATTTTTAAATAATTATTTAAGAATTCCACAGGGCTTTTAATTGACCTCCATTGCTACTGTAAATCAACTTTCCTTTCTTGTTTTAGTCGAACCAGTGGCATTTATCCAGCATAGTACAGAAATTCGTGTTAACCCCTCCGCTCCCACAGGTCATCAACACTCCGTAGACGAAATCGGAGTCAGGCAGATTGATCTTTCTGAGAGTTTTATATTATCCGTTCTGAAAGATGAGGAACTAATCTGTTGAGGCGTAGAGATTGGGGGAGAGAGGAGCTATGGTCCTGGAAGAATTGAGGACCCAGGCGGCCCAAACGGCGGGGATCAAGAATGTGATCATTTAATTTCTGATATCCAATTACGGCGGATTTTATTTTATTTAGACCAGGACTATAAATCGATAAAAGGATGTCTAAATAGAGTATGTGTGGTTGTGCTTTGATCCCTGCAAATATGTAGTGTCCTGGAGCGGAAGTTGCTTCCTATAGCCTCGCAAAGTGAAAATCTGGGAAGAAAAGTGATGAGGAGGACGGAGCCAGGCCGAGACGAGGAGAGGGCCGGACTTGACACGTGTAGTTGGGGGTAAAATAGTAAAGTCTATATGTAATTCAAGATAATTCGGGAAATAGGGGTAGGAGGCTTCGGCAAGGCCTACGAGGTAATGTAGAAGGGCAGCAGGTTCGCCCTCAAGAAGATCGACAAGGCCCTCGTCAGGACATCTCCCTATCTCGAGGAGTACATCAAAAGGGAAATTCAGATCCACCTCAAGCTCTCGGAGGACGACTGTCCCAACATCTGTAAGCTTTACAAGTCTATCGAGGACGCCAAGTACTTCTATCTTAAGATGGAGCTGTGCGGTGACAACCTGCACAAAATACTAAACAACAGCCCAGATGGAGTGATCGAACTCCCGAAGGCAGTAGATATAATATCGGACGTGATAAGGGGCCTTCAGAGTGTGCATAGCAAAGGAATTGTGCACCGAGACCTCAAACTGGAGAATGTTCTTCAAAGCCATGATGAAACTTGCTTCAAAATTATAGACTTTGGGTTTGCAAAGAAAGAGGTTGACGGCACCAAGACTTACCTGGGCACTTAATACTACATGGCCTATGAAATACTGAAATAGGATGAGTACGGCTTCGCAGTGGATGTGTGGGCTGTAGGGGTTTTGTTCTATGTTATGCTTTTTGGCTAATATCCCTTCAAGTGTGTCGGCAATGACATCATCAAAGAAATATAGTAGAAATGCCGGTAGGGATTCAGGCTGAGCAAACTAAAGGCAGGCCTGCGCCAATCTAAGAACAAGAAGAATTTAAGCGAACAGGAGTGGACTTAGCTGGGGATGATCTTTGAGAGGATCTTCAAGCTGAACCCCATGGAACGTCTAACAATCGACTAGATCATGCACCTGGACCTATTCAGTAACAAATTTTCAAAGGAGGAGCAGAGCAAGTCTAAGTTATTCTATAAATCGCCTGAAATGTCCAATTTCACCAAAGTTTAAAAGCGCAAGAAGTCCACTCTCAAGATCTAGACTAAGACCCCCCTCCAGCCCAAGTCCCCCCTCGAGTCCAAGTCCCCCCTCGAGAACAAAATCCCCGAGGTCTCCTCCCACCTCGCCGAGGCCAGTCTTAAAGAGGCCATCAAAAAGTTAGAACTCGATTTGGTCATCTTCAAATTCTACTAGTTCTTCGACAAGTAGGAGACCCTTTCAGCCAGCTTGAAACTGCTGCTGTGTTTTCAGACTCTGAAGTTACTAAAGATGCGTTACTAGCCCCGGTACAACAAGCTGTGCAACAGCTAATGCCTGGACCCTGGGTGGTAAAGAAGCTGGATGTATATCTAAGCCAACCGATAGTTCAAGGATATGAAGAAGCAATACATAGAGTGCTTCCTGACGGGCGTAAAGAACCTGTCGATCTGCACTTAAAAGCTGCGGGCTCTGATTCCAGAGATCAAGAAGATTATTCCCAACTATTAGTTCGAACCAAGGCATGACTAACAGTCTTTCGAAGATCTTAAATACAACCATCGTCTTGTAACTGGCTATATTTTCTAGTACATAAAGAAGATCTTTGCAGAAACCAGAAGCAAATACATGCTGGGTCTGCTCAGCAAACTGAGGATCCGGGTCTTTATCCTTCACGGCGCCAACAGGATCTTAGATGAAATGAGCCTGGAATAAAATTTCTAAGAAGTAAACGCGAGCCATGGATAAGTGAGAGGATTAAAGGTGGTGTAATGGCTGTAGAGCGAGAAAAGCCAGGAGCACAAATAGTTCATCGAGCGCATGAATAAGAAGTTCTTCGAGCGCTGATTGATTAATCATTATTAATTGTTCAAGCATCTTATACTACCTTGCTTAGGTTGATTTTCTTTAAGATATATTTGAAGTTGTCCTTTTTTTGTGTTGGATCTTTACTATCCTTTTTTGTTAGCTCGAATTTCCTGTGATTTCTTTTTAAAATATTGACATCTTTACTCTCTATAAAAATTTAAGAATCCTATAAGTTATGGCTTGTACACATGTCCCAAAAATTATTCATGCTTTTATTATTGATTTTAGAAGTGTTCACATAGGAACATTCCGTCCGCTTTTAGAATTACCAATCTTTATACTTTGATTTTGAGAGTTGATCCTGCTTTTTTAGATAGCAGCTTATATCCAAATTCAGATTAGAATAACGGCGAACAAGCTATTACTGCCTGAACTAAGCTTACTCTTCCATCTTTGAGGCCAAGGAAGCACTATTTCTTTTTTGCATTAGTCTGCAATCCATATCAATTATATAGTCATGGTATTAGCCAAATCTATATTTTACAATGCTTGCTACTCTGGAAAGCAACTCGCAGAACCTCCGTCCACTCCCCTTTATCATCTAATTACTAACGCTCAGGAACCAGGCCCACCGCTCAGATATCTTCGACTCCTCGCCGCACAACAACATCTACAGGCTGCTCACTCGAAACTACCTCCAGCAGCTCTAGCTTATCACCTTCATCCTTAAACTCATCTTTGACTAGGATGTGTGCTTCAAACCCATTAGTGACATCATCAAACGAATACTCAAATAGCAGTAGGCAGACCTTCGATTGTTGGAGAGCAGCCGGGACTGTAAGATAGTGCTGAGCGAGGGGCGGGCCGTGATCCAGAAGGCCAGGGAGTAGCTTAGTCGACTGTTGAGGTAGCTCCCACTGATGCTCTGAATGGAGTGAATTGAGTATAATCATTAGTCATTCAATAGTCGATTCACCTACTCTCTATTGAGCATTACTTGGTAATTCTCGATCTAGCCCACCGGCCCTGTCAGCAGCTTGCCCATCAGCTAGGATCTGTAAAGCTCAAGCTCGCCGGAGTGGAAATTCTTGAACTAGCCTGTGGATTTCTCCATATGCTCGCTGACATCATCGATACTGCTGGGGAAGGGGTACTTTGAGTCGATGCTGAGGGAGAGACTACTGAAGCAGCCGATGATCAGATCATTTTCGGAAGGACGTTAAAGCCTGTAATTAGAGGAGAAGACTAGAGGACTATTGGAGGGCTCGATTCTCATGAGGTTAGAACTTGAGACTAAGATCATCTAGGATGAGGCTTCACTGTTGCAGAGTAAGTTCTGTGTGCTCTGCTAAGCCAGGCAGTTCTAGATACTTATCTGCTTCTTCACCAGCTTGCTCACCTTCTGGTCCTTGCAGATTATTGAAAATCGATTCTTTATTGAATTCTCGTTTCTTCCCACCAGGATTTTGCTGATCAGGTACCATCTGCGGCCCAGCTGCTCGTGCAGTTTTAGGAGCTGTCTATCTTCCTCCTAGGTCCAGGGCTACTTCTTGAGATGAGGGTCGATATGGCATAAGTAGTGCTAGCGGCATTGCTTGCCAGAGCGGTAGACCTTCATGTCGCTTCCATTGCGCTTGAATAAAACTTTGGAGATCTATGTCCAATCAGCAACCGAAGGGTCGTCAACCAACTAGACAAGGATCTTATCCTATTATTATTGCCATCGATGATCTTTGACCAGTTTTTTTTACAGAGAAAGGAACTTGAAGAAGCAATCATCAGCAGTTCTACCTGGTAGGCATTCCGAAATGAATTGCCAATCCTCCTAAGACAAATGCTAGGGCACAGTTGAACGGTAATGGGCTATCAGGTGGGCCATAGTCAGAGCCAATCCTGTCTCCTAATTGCTCCAATTAACTTTGAAGCGCTTTCTTATTCGGAGCCTAGTTATTTGCTTACTTTTAGAGAATATCGTTATGCATATCAATTAAGTCGTTGCAGGTGAGTACCTTCACTCGAGGGAAACTAACGTCCCAACTCATCTTCTCCAAACAGCCGACCTCGTAGAACTCTTCAATCAGTTTTCTGAATTGATTTTTAGCGGCTTAAATAAGCTAGTTAAAATCCTAAGGCGGGGGTTGTAGATCAGCCCTGCGTTTGCGGACGCTATTGAGCTGCTGTTGGTCGCTGACTGAAGAGTGGTTCTAAATGTCTGGTTAACTATTCACATTATTGCTTCAGAGACATATTATAAGAATAGAAATATCCCCCATAACTCATGATTCAAATAGCTCGACTCCCCTCCTTCAAGACCATCTACTTGCCTCCCCTCAACACTATCCTCCTCCTACTCGTCCTCTTCGTCTTGCTCATCGTCCCCTTCTTCTTGGCCTTTGCCACTCCTGGGTTCTACCAGCCTTTGCAAGTGAAGCGAGTGCCCCTCAAACTAAAATTCGAGCAATACTTCAGCATTTCTGCGAAGGGCGAGAAGAGCTCTGCCACGTTCACGAACATCGCAAACTCGGTAACTTCAGGGAAGTTCAAATTAGGAAGAATAGAGATTTTAGAGGAGCAATCAGATACTGACCTCAGTCACAGATCCTTCATGCTCCAGTTCGAAATCAGCAAGGAGGACTAGTCCCTCCAGGAAGTCACAGTCGCTTTGAATTTCATAGCCTCTGTAGGCAACCTCACCATACCTTCCTTTCTTGTCACCAGATTTGCCGGCCAGAATCTAGCCGAGGGCTTTCAGAAGTTCCAAACAGCACTATTCCAGAGGTCGGTGATTAATAGTTCGACAGTGTACTAGAGCTACTCTCCATTAAAAGTGAACGGGTCGGCCTAGAACATGGAAGCTGCATACGCCAATTACATAGGCAGGAACAGTAGCTCAGTTACCAGCATTCGTCGATTTTAGACTCAGAGCTTAAACTTCTCTAGAAGATTTAAGTCCGGAGGCTAAGTCAGTCTCAAAATTCAAACTAATAGTCGTCGGCGGGAAGGTTGAGGCCCTCTTTCAGCGCAGTTTGCTCACTCAGTTGGAGGAAGCTTGGTAGCAGTACCTGGCTCTGGGCTTGCCCATATGGGCAGCAGCAGGTTTCGCTGCCACCGTTTTTGGCTTATATTGATCAATACATCACAACTAGTCAAGCAATCTCCGCCAGCTTAGTTCTTCCCTTTAGGCGTGAGAGTTGATTTTGGCGAGGTTCTACTATTCGGTCTGCATATTCCTTGGGACCTTCTCGTCTTCCTCCTCCTCCTTGCAGTCCGAGTTTATCCTGGGCAGTAATTCGGGTATTAGCTAATACCGCTGGAAACCGTTCAAGGCTCTGTTCACGTAATTGTAGAACTAAGGAGATCCGATAATATTTCCGTAGGCGAATCCATTGAGGTTGAGGACAACATAGGCCTGATTTTAGAAGGGAATTCCGAGGGATTTCAGCAAGTTCAGGTTGCAGGTGATCTTGACTTCAAAGACGTTAATTTACTTGTAATAGCTATTGCCTATTTACTGGAGGATGGCCTGCTGCTTCTTCATCTCTGTGTTGCGTCTGTTGTTGACAAATCCCACCAGGCAGATCCTGCTGGTGAAGCGTAGGCAGATTCCCTCCAAATACTAGAGAGTGTCGATCCTTACAGACACTTAGTTCTTCTAGGCGAGGTGCTTTACGGCATGATAGATGCGCTCGAAGACGATCTGCTTGAGGTGGTCCATTTTAGGCTCGATAAACTCAAGCTTGCTGGTGGTCCTGTTCCATGATACAATTAGCGGTAGAAATTATTCTTTCTCAACTTGAAGCTGTTCTTTGAGCAGCTGCTTGTGATTGGGGTGGATCACTTTGCATTCCACGTAGAAATTGAAGCGAAGTTGTCTGAAGTAAGAGCAGATGTTGGAATCCTTCCGCTCCACCAGAATCAATGTGTAGCCTTATCTGGGTACCACGTTAATGAACATTTTGATATGCTCGATGTTCTAAGTGCGGACTGAATGCAGCTATTTAAGCGGATCCTAGAGGGAGAGCGACCGCCCATACTCGGACTTTGCATCGTAGATGAGCAAGGACTAGTTGTCAACATCAGAAACTCGAATGGCATATCTATAGTCGCCCCCATAGAGTGCCTTGATGGTGTCGAGAGGGCGCGTGTTGAACGACTTGGATGTAAGGACGAGCAGACTGCTCCCGAAGCGTTCTCTTAAAGCTTTGTAGTCCCAAGTCTCTTTAAGGATCTCAATTTGAATTGGAGTATCCTACAAAGTAAATATCCGATCCAACCTTCGCTCCTTCAAATACTATTGCAGAACATTCTTCAGAGACTAAAATTTACCTGTTGAGGGCGGGTTATACGAGGAGAGCTTGTATTTTTAGTCCTTGAAATCATACGAAAGGACTGCGACTGTGGGCAGGGCGCTGCTGGCTTTCAGCCTATAAATAAGTTATTGGCAGCGATGGTTGACAAAATAGAATTCGATTTGTTAGAAATAGATGACACTGAGCTTCCTGAGGTGCTGAGGAGGCTCATCGTCCCTGGAGATGTAGATGGCCTTAGCCAGATACTTGTCCTTCAGTAAGAAATGGTCGAGGTCGTGCTAGGATTTGATTTACTGCACATAATTGCTAATCTTCGACTAGATTTCATAGAGGATTTCCTCTGAGTCTTGGGTCTTGATGGCGAACCGGGAGTGCTAGGTACTGCCTCGAAAGTGACTGAATTTGCGGTTTTTGATGGTCGCCTATCCACCCATCGTTACCAAGACTTACACGTCATTGCTTCGACTGATGACTTAAAGGCATATTTGCCTGATGTAATCCTATTTATCATTCAGCTATTTTTTGCATTAAACGGTGTACCACTCTGCAAATTATTAGCTTTTAAGCCTGGCTGCCTCAAGATTGAAGACTGCTCGTTTGTAGCTCTCCGACTCCTTATTTAGATGGTTGTAGAACTGGAAGACGTGCGTCTTGAAAGGAATCGATTACACTAACGCGATGAGGCTCTAATTGCCCACTACCTTCAGCCCTCTACATAAAGATATCAAAGCTATCAGCATTATTAATAACTCACAAGGGCTTGTAGGGCAGTACTAAGCGCTTCTACACTCCGTCAGGAGTAAAGACCAGCTGGACTAGCAGAGGGCCGTGCTACTTTGCTTTCTCCTTCATTTCGTTTAGAACTTTGAGTAAGGGATTAGTCTAGGCCTACAGACAGGAGAGGCACACTTTAAGCTCATCCTAATTAGGCACAGTTGGTAAACGGGTCTGCTGCACCTCGCTCTATGATGGCTTAACTGTAGAAGTAGTTTGGACTTATTCATTCTTGCTTATCTGAGACTACTGAGGTTTGATGTGTTAGTTGCTATGGCTTTGTGCATCACTCGTTGATTGATGCTATATCAGACGCTAATCATCAGTCCTTTCCACATGCTCTTACGAAGGGAGCTAACTTTCTTGCTTAGTCTTGGCTTATCGGTAGTTGCGTGATTTGTAAGGCTAAAGAATAGGTTGGTGGGATGGTTTGACCCTGGATTTTTGTTTTAGTTTATCAAAGACATAGCCTTAGAACTTGGAGATCGAATATTAAAGGGCAGCGAACTTATCCAAGAGTTTGGAGGGCTGATGAGAAGAAGGACAGGGAGGTTGGCAAGCTTCTTGACTGCCCAGTGGTAGACAGCCAGCTCCTCAGCACTCAGACATTATAGTCTTTACATTAATTAAATATGAAAAAGACGACTGAACTTAAAAATGGTAAATTCGAGATGGGAGAGTACGGATGGTTCAGTGATTCGTAGTTACTGTCGCTGTCGGTTGCACTGGTGTTCAAGCTCAAGGAAAAGAGAATTTGGACTGGGGTTTCTGCAGAAAATTAATTCTCGTAAATAGTTTAGTATAAGCTAGAAAAACTGAATCAGCTGCTATTGGAGATCTCCGAGAACTAGGCCCTCAAGAAGATCCTGATCCAGTGGACCAAGGAGCGCAATCCTGTCTAAGACCCACCCTAATAACTCGATATTCTCAATTAGTTCAATTTGCTCAATTCTAAGTACCTGGCATTCAAGTCCGAACTCCTCTGCAGACTAAGAGTCAAGAAAAAATTTACAGCTGCTGTAAATGAAATAAATAAGGAGAAGTTGATCAACCCTATCAAGTACCCTCCTAATTTCATGTCTGTCTCCCAGGAGTATATCTGCAAGCTCAAAGAAGTAGAGGGCTTTTGCAAAACAATTCTATTAATGGACGCTCGCTGCAGGGAGGGCAACAAAGAGGCAGGAGGGCTAGCATAGTAGATCTGGAAAGATAAAAGTCAGCTGTTAAGAATCGAGTAGAATCTAAAATTTATGGAAACAAGCCTGAAGATGATGAATAAGTTATGAATTATATCAGGGAGGACTGAGGAAAGCTCTGATTTTGGCTGCCTACTCTTGATATTTTGGCCTCTTCTCACCTAGCTCTGCTAACTTGCTGAGTTGCTATCGCCACTTTATCTATTTGTCCTTGAGGATTCCCATCTTCAATAAATCAATGTAGCTATTCTTGAAGATCATGAAGAAGCCCTACAAAAGCATCTACACGTTTTAAGCGCTAAGTCCATCTGTAAAATTGGCCACTTTCAGAAGGTAGTACACTTGCCCTTCCTTATTGTTGAGTCTACTAAAATTAAAAGCTATGTCCGTCCATAAGGGCAGATAATTAAAGGCATGGGACATGAAATGTTAATTTTCGAAAGAGTACCTGGCAGTGAGCTCTGCGTTCTTCCAGCAGGAGATGGCCTCAAGGAAGTTATTGT
The DNA here is from genome assembly GCA_003687565.2 of Craspedacusta sowerbii. Classification (NCBI taxonomy): domain Eukaryota; kingdom Metazoa; phylum Cnidaria; class Hydrozoa; order Limnomedusae; family Olindiidae; genus Craspedacusta; species Craspedacusta sowerbii. The sequence goes on from QQSS02181540.1 coordinate 56,079, forward strand.
GGTTGGAGTAGGCGGCACCGAGTGCCCGTTGCAGCCTGAAGATCCTGCGTGAGATTATGTCCTTTCTGATTAAGGTAAACGAGAAAGCCATGTTGTCCTCGAACTTTTCATTCGATTTTATGAACTTAAGCATTTCTGCGTTATTTCTTAGCTTTTGCAACTAGAACCTCTCGATCAGGGGCAGCAGCATTTTCATGCTCAATTCCATCGTGTTCATGTTCACGCTTAGGTCGCAGATCTTATTTGTTAGCACACTTCCAGTCACCAGGGCCTAGTCCTCTTTAATTCTATTGGAAGAGTTCAGCTAATTTAGTTTTCCGTTCAAATTGAGCAGAAGATTTTCGGCTTCAGAAGTCTCAGTTGGTATCTAAAAGCTGGTCAACTTGAGGATTTCAGTAAGAAACTTGCTATTGTATAGTTTGTTCTGCTGCTCAAGCAAAAACTTAGCGACGCCAGTTGTCAGAAATCGATTGCACACGAATATCCGCAGTAACTTGTCCATCTGATCCATCTATATTTTCGATATCGGCTTCCTCTCCATGAACTATTTGAACTCCCGCTTTATTTGCTATTAGAAAGGTTTCGCTTGCAGTCTGGTGAAGAGTTACTCCACCTCGCTTTTTTGCCTGGCGGAACGAGTCAATGCTCGGAAAAACAATTTCATTATGTAAGATTTTGCTGAGGGGATTCAGGCTGAAGTAGTGGCCTCGATCGTGAATTTAAACTAGAAGCAGTCAGTGCGAGTGGTGTCAAACCGAATAACAGTTCTGGACAACTCGAACCGGATGCTGTAGGAATTCGACTGTAACAATCTGATCAGTCGCAAACATTTTTCGGTCGGCCAAGTCCTCACATATCTTTGCTGAGACAGTCTAAAAATATAATGATGCACTTTCAATAGGCAAAAATTTATTGGTAGTAAGCGTGGGATCTAAATTTTCCAATTACAAAAGCATCATGGACGGGGCCGGCGCAGACCCAGGCATCGTCGAAGAATCGCTTAATAGTCTTGATGTTCACTTCAGAAGCATCGCTGACGACTTGGATAGAGGGGGAGTTACCAATTACAACATTTTCTTGAGGCACTCGATGTTCTAAATCATCGATTAATAAATTTATGATTCATACACTTCGAGCAAGAGCTCAGGAAAATTCATTGCTGTGTCGAACAATAACTGGACAGGTGTAAAGATCGAGGGACTGACATACCACGAAGATAAGTCTTTTAAAGTGGTGCTAGACAAGTACATGTCGGCCCTAAGATCCATCGATCAGTCCGTTGACAGCAAAGGACTCCGCTCCAGCAAGGCTGCCACTTTCTTCATTCTAGAGATATACCAAAGTTATATTAGACCTGATGGGAATCAAGAAGGGAAAGTGTCTAGTTTGACAATGGTGAGCCTGCCAGCGATCGACCACTTGGCCAGAGACCAGGAGTCCATGCGACTGAACAACGAGCGGGCAGGACTGAGTCTGGTGCGGTTCAGCTCGATTCTCGAGGACCTGTATGCCAACAAATAAGCTAACAACATCTACTAGAGCTCCAAGCTTACCCATATACTAAGAGATTTGCTAGGTGGAAACGCCTATGCATGCTATATATTCACAATCGTCTCGCACTAGATCTAGAACAATGACGCTCTGCTCAAGCTTGCCAAGCTCTGCAGTTCTGTCCCCCAGTTCCCCGCTGAAAACACCAAGAACTCCCTGGGGTACTACCATAAACTCAGGGTCTAAAGTTCAGGCAGCGTTGCCGAGTCAGGCGCTAAATTCGAGGAGGAAAAGAGGACTATTTAGGACAACTTGCGCAGGATCCGCAGCTAGGATGACTATAGGAGGATTCTCGAGAAATACAATGAAATTCGATAGAAGCTCAGCTAGGCCTCTAAGAAAAAAAACTAGTTGGAGATGGAGTTCATTAGGGTCAGCTAGCAGAACCTTGAGCTCAGCAAGACTGTCGTCGATATACAGATCGAGAAGGCAGATCTCATGGAGCAGCTCAAGCTTAAGGAATACGAGCTTGGCAAGCAGATAGCTAAGGCGGAGTCGGGTCTGATCTCGAAGAACTCTGAGTCAAAGTAAGCCCATGAAGTTCTGGGGCGGATGCGCAGTCAACTGGACTCGTTCGGTGAGGAGAAGCGAGACCTAGAGCTGTAGGTGCTGGCGCTGAAGAAAAACTACATACTTGCCAAGAATGAGGCAAAATCTTTTAAGGCTAAAAATTAGGAGCTCTCCCTTTAGATCATAAACATCAACAATTAGCTGAAGGCAGTCGAGGACGCCTACGCCAAGGGGGCAGTCCTCCCTATCAGGCCCACTTCACTACCCAAGGCCGAGAGGGAGTTGCAGGAGTTGCGCAAGTAGCTGGAATTCTTTTAATCTGAAAACAAGAGACTCAAAAATTAACTAATGCGTTTCGAGATGTAAGCCAGAAACTCGCAATTCAATTTCGGGGGTGCCAACCGTGTCCAGTCATCAGGCAGTGACAGACTCATGCAGCTCGAGAATGAGAAGGTCCAGTGGGAAACTGTTAAAAACTAGTTGCAGTCCAGGGTCAAGCTTGCTAACAGAAGAAGTGAGTAGCTAGCTAGCAGAGTCAGGGAACTCTAAGAAGACTTGGCGCATGCTCAATAAAGCTTAACTGACGCCAAAAATAGACTTTAGCAGGACCGAAACGAGTACAGATTGAAACTCATTCAGGTGAGCAAAGAGAAGGCGAAGAGAGACTCCAGAGACTAGCTCATAATGTCTCTCAACCAGAGATAGCTGTAGCTAAATCAGTTGGTGGAAGCCTAACGCAAGAATGCCAACCACTGCAAGCAGCAGCTAAAATTAAATAAGGGGTACGCCAACAGGCTAAGATACTTGCTCGAAGACTATGCGCCTAGAGGGGCTGACCTACCGGAATGGGTGTACTAATAGGGGGGTAAAGGAGAGCCCTCTGAAAACGGCATGGAGATGCGCAAACTGCGTTAAAGGAACAAGGAATTAGAGAATGAACTCATCAGAGTCAAGACAGCCTCATCTGGCAGTTCTATTTAAAAAGGCATTAGACCCAATCTCGAAAAATAGATCGAGCAGCTCAGGATGAGTGGCAACATCAAGCGTCCCCAGACTTCTGGCTAATTGGAGGCCCTCAGGAAGTAGAACATAGAGCTTAAGGAGCAGAACGCCAAACTAACCTCCACTTTGAAGATGGGGAGTGCCAACGGCAATTTGCAGCAAAAGCTACTTTACTACGAGAAATATTTAAAGCAGCTGGAGAAGTAGAGATCGTAGCTGATCGTGAAATGCACAATGGCGGAAGAGCAAGTTCGCGTCATGCAATAGAAACTGGACTCGAAACATCGCAAATGACATCAAATCTTATTGTATCATGACCAATTTCGCCAAGGCTGCCGAAGCTATCAAGAAGTCTGGAGATGCTGGCTCTAAGCTCTCTCAAGACGAGCTTAAGCACATCTACGGGCTTTTTAAGCAGGCCACTGTCGGTGACTGCAACACCCCCAAGCCAGGCATGCTCGATTTGGTGGCCTCAGGAAAGTGGGATGCTTGGACAAGCTATAAGGGCAAATCGAAGGAAGCCGCTGAGGAGGAGTACGTAGCTTTAGCGACGGAGATGCTGAAGAAATACGGACATGCAGACCTGATAACTTGGTGAGCTCAGAATGTTCTTTGGAAAGATTAAATTTTATCAAGAAAGCTGACTCAGCTAAGACACCAGCTCAAGTCCCAAATAGACCACACGGCTCTCTTTTATTCCTTTTAGCAAGGATTGCTAATACGTCTTTATTATTTCTTGGAGCACGTCCTTCCCGACTTGCCGAGCCAGCCAGAACACCAGGCAGCACATCTCCTCGCTCCTGTTCTTAGGCTTGAAGAAATTGACAACTGCGGGTAGGTTGGTGAAGTCGTGGAGGTCGGGCGGCGGATGTGCGGGATCGTAGTCATCAGGATACTCCTTTCCGTTAGCCAATTCCATGTAGGTCTCGAAAGTGAAGCTGAGGGAGGGAGTGAGTCTCAAGGCGAGCAGATTTTCAGTCGGATTTTCGATATATTCCAAGATAGTGTGATTATCTATCCGCTGGTTGCCTAGCTACTCGATCAGCTCGTTCTCCAGCTTCAAGCACCGGTAAAACTGTTACCGATTCTTGTGCTGAAGTGCTATTTTCGGCCTGCCGCGGAACTTGGAGGGGCCGTTGAATAGCTAGCCGTTCTTTTTGGTGCCAAGGGGGATGTTGCCCTCGTGGTCGCGCTTGCAGTGGTTATAGAAGGCTGTGTAGCTAGAATATCGCTTCTGGCAACAGCCACAGATATAGTTTTACATAAGGATCAATCTTTAATTTTAATAAAGTTCAATTTGCGTCGCAGCGTCTCTCTGAACATCTGCTCGTTGTTGCCCTTTCCCCGCCGCTAGGGCTTGTTGTTGAGGTGGCGGATGTACAAGTCAGGGATGGCGTAGAGCCTGGCCTTGGTGAATTTGCTTTGAGTGGCTCTGAGCTACTTGATGAGCATGGTCTGCTCTGAGACCGCCCTTTTGAATTAGTTAGCCTTGATATCAAAAATGAGCTGCTCCTTGTTCACCTCTAAGTCGAATTCCTAGGGCTTCGGGAAATGGAGTTATCTTAATCGCTCCTTGACGGCCAGTTTGGCCTTTTCGAACTACCGTTCCGATATTTCATCCTCCTTAGTTTTTTTCTGTCCTCGTCTCGTCTTGCATTTGGGGTACAGTCTGCTCGACTTCGGGATGTCGTGGTTGAAGGGCAGCTTGCTGATCAACTGATCCAGCTTTTCCTTCTACTCGGGGTCGATGCCCCGGATCGGGTTGATGTTCAATCTAAGCCGGCTCCTCGGCTACGAGTTCAGAAGAAGTCCTTCGTTTTACTAAGTCTTTATTTGTTAATTCATATTCAGCCCGATTTACCTTCGTCCTGCTTCTTTATCACTCGCCATTGCATCACGCACTGGTCCTCGCCGCCAGCGCTCATTATTCCTTAATCCTCTCCGTACCAACACACCTTAGTCACGTGGCTAGAGTGGCCCCTCCCCACGATGTTTGGGCTATTTGGTGTCAGGCTTGGATACTTGAAGATTTTAACTTTCCCGCTATCGTCGCCAGTTGCTAAGAGCATGTAGTTGAGGTCAGAGCCGTCAACAGTCTTTTGGGAGCGATCGACGGAGTTAACATTGGTGCCATCATCACAAGTGGCCCAAATTCCTTGGACTGGCCAGCCGAGAGGGACAGTCCAAGTCTTCCACTTTTAATTGCAAAGCGAGGAGGCTCCTGAGGTGATCTGTTTGCAAAGATTGATTTCAAAGAAAAGCAACTAATAGCTCCTGCAGGTTGAATGGATGAAGCTGCTGTCCTCGGAGAAGTCGAAGTGCAGGACGGCCGAGGTGTGCTTCCTGATGGACTTGCAGACCATCTGCTGGAAGTTCTTGCTTACGGTGAACACGTATATCCGACTATCGTGCGATGCAGCCACTAAGTGGCTCTAGTCAGGACTGAATTTTACATCAGAGATCTACATTTTCGAGTTTTTTAGAGTGGCTAGGGGAGTGAACTAGCGGTCGAAGATCCTGATGGTCCCGTCGTAGCAGCCGACAGCTACATTGTAATCCTTGGGACTGACTGCGACGCAGCGCCCCTTGGCAGACTTGTTGAAGTCCTTGGTAGCCTGGTCAGGTGGCAAGAAATATCCATCTTTGAACTAGGTCTTCATAAAAAGTTTATAGTTGACTCCAATGGCCTTTTCGCTGTAATTGAGTGGTATTATAGCTTCGGTGAGCTTAGTTTTGATATTTATTAGCCTGACTGTCGCATCGTCAGAACAGCTCAGAGCGTGTACTCTGTCGGGGTGAATAGTCAGTCCCCACACCTCGTTCAGCCAGAGCTGGTTGGGGGTGTAATGTCCTTGGTTTATTTTGCACACAGAGCTAGATTTTAGTTTTTTCCCCACAATATCAGCGTTAGGTTACCAGAGACAAATTTCGAATATTTATGAGCCGAGAGTTCCGAGGAGGAAGGTGCCGTCTTGGATGGAGTCAAGAGATCGTATGGAGAGGGAGACCGAGAGCGGGAAAAGCTCTGGGTTGAATTTGGGATCGTTTAGGACTATTTAATTAATGATCTATAAAGACTTCTTATCGAGGACAGAGATCTTTGAGTTTTTTCCACCAGCTATCAAGTACTTAGTCGTCAGCAGAATTGACTCGATTGGCTTCGGTTATTTTATTTTTATGGTATTGTTCTAAGCTTGCTTCTACACCACGATGCTCAGGTCCACGCTTTTCACGCATGAACTTCCAGTCCACTAGCTCACCAGGTTGTCACCCGATCCCGTGAAGATTCGACCTTTTTAGCTCACAACTGTAACATACATTTTCTTCTGGCTACCTCCCTAATGTAGCAGCTTCTATCCCTTGATAGTCCACAGCTTGAAATGCTTGATGCCAACAGTTACGAACTCTTCATCAGAGACCCAGCATATCGACACAATGGGCTAACGTCCTCCCTTTTCAGTAATAGTTTTCTTGGTTTTGATATTGACCACCGCCACGTAGTGATCATCGTCGATGCCTGAACAGGCGAGCATCTCACTGTTAGGAGAAAACGCCAAAGAGTTTATCCCCTTCTTCAATACGTTAGAAGAAAAAAATTAGCCCTTACAATCTTTTACGCACCAGACATGCAGCGCTGGTTTAGCACCGATTTCTCCAGTGGCTACGAGAGTGCGGTCAGCGTTCAGAGCCATCGAGATGATATCATCGTCATGCAGGTCAAAGAATGATTGCCGGTTATTTTTGCTGTTGTGAAGAATTCCTAGTGCAGCTGCGTGGTAGACAATCCTTTATTTATTGATGTACTTAACGTTATTCCTACAGTCCTTGGCCCGATATCCGTAGCAGTATTCCAATTTGATGGCGACGGCAGGAGGCTACTTGATATTCCTATCCTTGAAGAAAAGGTCGGTCGGCTCTCTGATCGCCCCTTTCCACGGCTTGACAGCCATAAATTTATCACCTCCAGACTCACAAGGCTAAAACATATCCTACTAATCCTAAACGAACTAGGTCTTTTCAGTGATCTGGTCGCGTCTGAGCGGATAGTCGATGTCATGGTCGCTGTAGTCAACTATGAAGTCTTCAATAGTCCCGGCTATCTACTTGAGGTCTAACCCGATCCCCTCCAGAATACTGTTCTTGCTTGCAGACAGGTTCTTGACTTGCCAGATGATTATAGTCCGATCGTTCCCTCCTGCAGATATTAAGTACTGTGAATCCCGGCTGAAACGCACCCTGGTCACGTGACTTGAATGTCCGAAGTATTCTTTGTAGGTTTGCTTTTAAACCACTGCCGGGTACTTGAAAAGCTTTATCGTTTGATCATCGTTCCCTGTGGCTAGGCAGCTCTTTGAATAATTCCGCGATACTGTGTTTACATCGGTATAGTCCACTCCTTGGAAAATCCCTTGAACTGGAAAACCGAGTTTGCATGTCCAAGTGGCCCACTACGTATCCTTGTGGGAGCTGGCGTTCTGTCGTTTGCCGTCCTATGCACCTAAGAAAAGTAGCTAATAAGCCTGAGAATTTATAATCATGCAAGAGGAGTCCCTATTCCAGTCAATATGTAGTATTCTGCTGGTGGAAATAAACTTTTATACGTACCGCTCATGCGTTAGGTTCTTTTATTCAACGTTAAAGAGGAGAATTCCATAGCTGACCCCAATCCCCACAGCGAGGTAATTTCCATCTGGGCTGAATTTAAGCTACTCGATCTTCTCCCTCTTTGATTTCTCGATGTTTATTGAGTAAAGGATTTTCAGATCTTAGTCCAGTAAAGAAACCTTACTGCCACTTACGCATCCGATCAGAGGCTTGGATTGGTTCCAGTCAACGGCTCGGATTTCCTCGCTGAATTCGGAGTTATGGGCAACTGCCGTCCTCTATGAAATTTTCCATTTGTAAAGAATTTTGTCGTCACCTGAAGTAACAAAATAGTCCTAGTTAGGACTGACCGCCAGCCCCCACAGCTCTCCAGACTAATGCGCCGTCATCAGTTTTTTTACTTACAAGGACTCCTAATCAATTTCAAATATAGAAGAGTTCTTTGCGCAGACCAGCAAAGTCTTCCCACTCATGTCCAGACTCAGAATGCCCTTCTTGAGTCCCACGAACCTCTCCAGTAGGCTGTCGATCACTGTCACAATCTGGAGCGATCCGCCCTGCACTTTCATTTTAGCAATCAGGCCATTGTCACCACCACTATATAAGAAGTCTTAACTAGAAAAGAAACACTGGACTTTGCCTTTGCCCTGGTGGACGCTGGGAGCCTTGCTTGCCACATCAGAATTCCAGATGTAGATTGACCCTTTGGCTCCTCCCGTATAGAATTTTTTCTTATGGAAAGATGCTGAGACTTGGCTTTCCCATTCGTCTGGGAGTTTGCAAAGCCTCCCCTTGTTCTTGTTCCATAGCCTTATTTCAGAGATGCCGCAAGTCATGAACTAATTTTTGTCCTTCCAAGCAATGGCATTAAGCTTGGAGCGAGAAGTCTTGCAGGACCAGAGAAGAGTGCTGCTCCTCCACTAATACATAGCAATAGTAAAGCTGGGGTCTTAACCCACGGTGAGCAGCTTTTCTCCATCAGGACTGAAGCTCAGGCAGATTATAGCTCGGAGATGGAACCCCGATAACCTTGTCTGAAGCCTCAAAGTTTAGACGTCCCAGACTATCACATCTACGATTTTGTTCATCGGCTGCATCTTGTTTTTCTCTGCCATCTGGCCAGTGGCTGCATACTTCCTGCTCGGGTGCATTGCAAAAGCCACGATGTCTTCTCGGTGCTCATTGAAGTATGTTTGAGATAGGTCCTTGGGATCCATAACAACGCCCAAACATGCGGTGGGATAGACGACTTTCCCGTTGAAAGAATATGCACATTGGTTACGCACTTCATCAGCGAGGTAGGCATTAACTACCCCAAAAACGTAATGGATTTATAATTATTATTCGGGGAGTTTGTTGTATTTGGTGGTGGTTAGGACGAAATCGTTGGGAGTGCTGGCAATCACTTGTCCGAGGAAGGGCTTGACGGCCATCGACTTGTCACCAGTCCCTCTCCCGGCCATCTAAAAGTCGTCTTTTTATTAGTCCTCCTAAGGCTCCTCGTAGGTCTATTTCCCTTCATCTTAGCCCTTAATTTGGGTCAGCTTCCAGATCATTATGGAGCTGTCTTTTGACCCTACCGATATAAGGTACTAGTCGTTGTACGAAAAACGCAGGCACCCCACTCGCTCGGAGTGGCCTCGATACACTTTGTATGGCTGTTTTTACTGGTGCGCAGGGAACTTGAACAGCTTTATCTTTGAGAATTAGTCTCCAGTGACCAGGAGCCTATTGTTAGAAGTCCTGACGCAAGCCAAGATATCATCGCCTTGGGAGCAGGGCGGCCACACTCCCTTAGCTCCCCAAGTCATGGGCGAAGTGTATGTCGCCCAAACCTCAGTCCTGAAATCGGATAGCTTGGGCTTGAGCTTATTATTGACATCGAAGACGAAGAGCTACTAATCGAGGTTGTTGGCTCTGATGTAAGCTCCGTCAAGAGTGAAATCTAGACAAAAGATTCTCGATGTCCCGCACTCGATCTTGACCTTCGTGTAGTCTTCGATGTTGTAGATCATTATTACAGAGTAAGGAGGGGCGAAGGCCACAGCTAGGAGCTTTCCGTCCGGACTGAATTTTATCGCCGAGGAGACCTGCTTGTCCGGGTTCTAGAAATCACTGAATTACTGGATAAGCTGCATCGTTGACGGGTCGTAGATGTGAACGATGCCCTGCTTCAGTCCAACTGCTAGGTGTTTTGCGTCTGGACTTATGTCCATGCAGGACGCCTAGCGAGCCATCAGAGTGCGGTTGAGAAGCTGCTTGGTTTGAATATCCCAGAGACACAGGTACTTGTCAGTTCCGGCAGTGTAAAAATGCAATTTGCGAGGATGGACAGCCAAGGCCTCGACCGCAGCGGAATGCGAATGAACATGGATCTTGTAGGTCTCAGTGTTTTAGAACTGGTTAATTTAGACAATGAGACCATCCCTGAGACCGAGGAGGATCCGACCGTAGGAGTCGATGTCCATCGACATGACAGTATAGTTGAGGCAGGCAAGCTCACTCTATTTCAGCTTCAGCTTCTTTATCAATTAAAATTTATGGCTCCAGAGCTTAAGGTCTCCATTGCTAGAAGCCGTTACGAACCTTGTCTCTCCCCACCGCGACAGGCAGTAGATCGGGTGTGTGTGCGTCTTTATTATTGACTAGCATTTCTACTATTTCCAGACGGTGATGTGTCCACTGTGATGGCCTGAGATGAAGGAGTCTGCACAAACGACGACGGTCAAGGCAATGGAAAAAGGAATGTCGAGTTTAAGCTTCTGGGCTCGAAGGGTGTCGGTCTTAAAGAGGAGGATTTCGAAAAGGTTGCCTACAAATATGCTGTCAGCCTTCTAAGAGAACTTGAAAGAGAGTATGGTAGAGCGACAGCCATTTTGTTTTACCTTGAGGGGGTTGACTGTTGTGTCATTTTTGGCCTGCGAGGCCAATTAGAGGTCGTAGATGGCAATGCTGTGGTTCTCGTCCTGCCCACTCACTGCCAGCAGTTTGCCGTCCCTTGAGAAGCATAGATGTCCCACGCCTTTCTATATGTCGCCTCGGAATCGGAAGGATTGTTCGCCTTTCTAGCAGTCCCAGATTATAATGCTGGGCAGTGAACCTTTTTAACCAGTCGCCACTAGTCCATTGCAGACATCGAGACAAGTAATTTCCTGGAGGTGCTAGTTGTTGAAGACTTGTTTATTTTCGGAAAGGCTGATGCCTAGGGCTGCTACATGGTAGATGATTTGGCCCTTGGGACCGTAGCGAACATTATTGCGGACATCCCAGGAGCGATACCCAATGACATACTAAAGCTATAGAAAGTCCTAAGGAGCCTCATGGACGAAAGCCGTCGACTTTCTGGCCATCTCCTTGGCCAGGACGGTCCAGTGATTAGCATTGTCTATTACGGTTTTGTTCTGTGTGTGTTAGATACCCAGCTTTACTTGCTCGATCTCGAACTTCGTCTATTTCAGGTCGAACTCGATTGTGTTGTGCAATTACAGACTCAGGTCCAGGTTGGAGAGGTCCTCCTAGCAGATGAACTTCCCCTTCGAAATGAAGCCCATGTTGTAGAGCCATCGCTTTATGGTTTGGTCGTTGTTGAGTACCTGCTCAAATTCGCGTTTGTTGATCTCCTGTTTACCACCGAACCACTTATCCCTCTTTTTTTGGAAGATCTCTAAAATTTCGTTGGCCTTTTTGGTGAGCAGATTTTTCTGCTGGCGAGAGAGGGTCTCCTAGGAGAACTAGCATAGCTGCTTATAGGCACTCGCCGATAGTCCGTTCTCCTAGTAAACGTACTAAGTGAACAGAATGCATGTCTTTAGGAATTTGTAGAAGCCCTCCGCCTTCATCAGGTTCAGCTTGTCACTCTCCTTGTACACTTCGAATAGGATCTAGCTGATCATGCTCATCTCCGATAAGCAGAAGTCGGCTGCAGCGCACTTGAACTGGTAGAAATCGAGCTTTCCGTTGCCGCTGTAGTCCATCTTGTGGATGAAAGCCTAGGCCTCCTGGCGGGAGCACATGTAGGCGAGAGCCAGCTTGTCAAGATCTAGGAAGCCGTCCTCATTGCAGAGAATTTCAAATTTGGAGCGAAGGTAGAGCAACTGCTCTCGGCCGAACTTCCTATTGGATTTGGAGTGGGAGCAGAGTATCTTATTTCCCATATTAAAAATACTTACACACTTGATTTAATGCTGGGAGATGAGCCGTGCTAAGTCTACCTCCTCCGTGTACTTGAGTCAATTGCCAGGCCCGCCTTGTCGCCAGATATCTGGGCTAAGTACCAGCTTGTCAAAAGCGTACATCCGCCAAAACGAGACGCCACAAACTTCATCATAGAATTTATCGAAATGTTCTTTAACGTCCTTGAGCAAGAGCATGAGTAGTTTCCGGGGTGCCTCCTCAAGCTGATGAGCGTATCGATCGACATGAAAAAGCACGACAAGCTGATTCGCATTTACAAGTAATACAAACGATTCATCCAGTCACTCAGACAGGACTTCGAACTTACTTCAGCTAACAGGTAATCAAAGTTGAAGGGTCAGCATGACAAGTAACTCGAGTATTGGCGGCAACGCTGCACTGACCTCTAAGTTCGTTGCGAAAGACTATCTAGCGAGTTAGAGGGCAAATAGTTACAGCTGTTAAGCGCTAATAAAATAGCCGAGCAGCGATAAAACGATTGGCTGTAGCTCAAATAGGAGGAGGCCAGATTGAGAGATCAGATGGTATCACTTAAAAACTAGCACTAAATTGAAATCGATCGTCTCAAAAATGAGCACAGGACTTAGCTTATCAGCCATGAATACACTCAACATCAAGCGCTGGTCGACTAGAATGAGAGACTAAAACAAGACTTGGACAGCCAGACTAAGGTGATCACAGGCCTGTACGCAGCTTATGTGCGTCCTTGCAGCTAGCTCGTGGACGAATTCAAGTAGTACGGCCGAGTAGTCTAGGGGTCGAACATGAATTTCCTTTCGAACTTGCTGCGCAAACTGTAGGCGCACAACTAGCTGTTGAGCAGCAAGGTGGAAGACTTGTGATAATTAAAATGATTTTCAATAAAAATCAGAAATATTATACTCTCATTCAGCAGTAGTCTCCCAAAACCACAGTGCCTCCGCTAAGGCCCAATGCCTCTTCGCCTTTCTTCCGCTCCCTGGCCGCCAATGACCCTGAGATCCAATCCTAGATGCCACGTCTGCGGGAACAAAAGTTGGCCTCAATCAAATAGCGCCTTCAGTCTCGCCTCCAGAACTCTCGAGTCAAATAGCAGGCCGAAAAAAAAAAGACTGATTGAAATTTTAATAATGAATTTAGACAAGTTGGTGCAGGACCCCCAACGTTACCTCACTCAGACTCTCGCCACTGCCTCGCTCCACGACATCATCGCCATCCACAAGACGCTCGACGAAGAGATCTCTCTGCACGATCATCAGATACAGTCTCTCGTCTTTTAGAACTACACGAAGTTCATCGGCTCTATCGACACAGTCCGCAAAATGAAGCATGATATTGCCAAAATCGACCCCAAGCTGCAGGCCCTTCAATAATCAATGAGCAAGATATCTCAAATCGGCACCCGATTAGACTCTATCCTTGGCCCACGCAGAAGCGAGATTGTAAGACTGGACACAGTCAACAAGGATCTGAAGAGGCTGCATAGCTTATGCGAGCTACCCAATATTCTAAAGAGCTAGTTGCTTGATTTCAAGAAGTGGGAGCAAAAGCCGAACGACCGAGCAAGCCACTCCTTCTAAAAGCTCTTCTATTAATCAGTACAAGCCTATGAAAGCTGCATCAGCACTCTCACCTAATTCAAATCTGAGCCGATGATCTAATCGATCTATCAGGAGTCGATTGGCAAGATTGAGTAGCAGAAATCCATCCTCTGGAACCTGCTCAACAAGTCCAGTTCCTCCAAGTTCGTACTCAACTCTGCCTAGGCTAAGTTTGTTGTCTAGAGGTTGCTCGCCTACTCCGACGACCCCGTCACCGTATTCAAGTCCTATTGGCGCCAATCAAGCAGCCGCATGAACTAGCCCCCTATTCTCGACACTCCTCCAGAGGAGTTTAAGGCAAGTTCATCGGACTGCGACACAATCTGCAGTGAGTTCATGCAGTAGGCTCTCAAGCTGTAGGCGCTGAGCAAGTAGAACGGTCATTACCTGAATAAAGTTTTCTGGCAGGGCCTGGAGTAAGAGCTGCGTTTCGTGAGGGGACTGCTCTAAAAGCACCGAGGAAACCCATTCAAAAGGGAGAAGGAGAGCGAGTTCGTTAAGTTGCTCGAAGGATGTCATCGATAGCTCTTTAAGAAACTCACAGAGACAATAGAAGATAACGTCCTAAGACTGCCCTGCTATCTCAATGTCGGCATGCTCGAGCTGCTCGCCACTCGCTTCGACCAGGTCGACTGGCGGATTGTCCAGGATCGGCTGGTTAACTAGAAGAGCCTAGGCAATCAGACCATCCTGGAGGCAGTTCTGCAGTTCAAGCAGCGATGGCATTCGGCAGGCTACAGTTAATAATCACGAGAGCTGTACGTAGAGTCAGGCAGGTTAAAGGACCGACTCATAAGTTGGGTCGAAGCCTAGACTCTGTCGATTTGCTACTATGCTGCTAAGGCAAGACCACCCATCCATCATCCGTGCAAATTCCTTTAGCACTCCTTCTTTGATAAGATTATCTCCATTATCAACACCTTCATTGACTACTTGTTGACTCCCTACTCGCGCTTTAGCTAAGAATCACTCAAAGGAATACCCCTCTCCCGCTTCAGAGCGCGCTAGTAACTACTGCGGGGAGAAGAAAGTCTGATGGGCAGACTATGCATCCAGCAATTCCTAACGCAACTGGGCAAGGCTACTGCCAACAAACTATTTAACTCGGTGATCGAGAAAGTCGAGTTCTTCCTCAAATAGTTCCCCGACTCATAAAACTCCGAGGTTTTCAAGGCATCCAAACAGCTCTTTTTGGACGTTACACTGCCACGACTAATGAACCGGTTCGACCTCTCCCTCAAGAGCAATGTCTCCTCGACCGTCTCCATCGGTCTCTAGTATATTCTTGCTCAATTAGGGTCAAGCAACTTGGAGAGAGCCGTAGGGGAAGTCGTAAACTGCATCGGGAGACTGTTCCCGTAGTTCAAACGAGCAGTGTGGAGCGAGAAGGAGCACCTGCTTAAGGACGTGACTCACAAGAACAACCTAGTCACAGAGATCCTCCTCGCCAAGAAGGCTTAAATATTTTAGAAGGTTTAATTAAACAGATCCTCTGCAATAAGGCAGCTCGTCCTAGCCTTGTGCAGAACTCTCTACCAGCTGGCCTCCAGGGGAAAGTCGCCCTCGCTCGCCTAGCTTAACCTCTTGTTCCAGGCCTGCTACTAGCTCTCTAGCAGCGAAGACGAGGGCCTGGTGAAGGGACTGCTGGTGGGAAGCCTGGAAAAGGCGGGGGTAGAGTGGTAGGAGGTGGACCGACGGAAGGAGTAGCTTAGAGGAGTGAGCAGGATCCACTTCACGTGATATGCATGCAAACAGAATCATCACTGCCGGCCCTTGATCTGGTTTTTGTAAATCCTGTTGATAAGGCGGATGTGCTTCATTCTGCCCGTACCAGTCCCCTTCCGCTGCTGGATCTTCTGCGACCATCCGTACTTGCGCAGCCTGGCGGACGGGAATCCGCAGGCTGAGCAGGTCTTCTTCTGGATGTGATAGCTCATCTTTCCGCAGCGGCGGCAGATGGTGTGGGTCTTGGTGTGCCGTTTACCGAAGCTGGGGGTCCCTCGAGCCTGATAACAGAGTTTACCATTTGTTGATAATTAAATTTGATAAAGACATTACCATACTCAATTAAGGCCTGATCGCCTTCCGCCCACACTCAGCAGTCGGCCCCGCGAGTACGCCGTCTCTTACTCCCGGCACTTCACCTCCAGAGTTCGCTGCATCACTGTCTCGTTTTGTCTGGGCCGGCGACGAACAGTCATGTTGTGCAAGGCGTTGGTCATACGATTGAACGACTTCTTCTTATAGCGATCGATCTTGAGACTGGAGGGCTTGAGCCTGTGCATAGGAGTGTTACGACTGATAAGTTCAGAGAGTTTACCTTTAATTTCAGGCCTAAGGATCTAGAAGGCCTTGTCAGTGAGTTAGACCTGGTCAACATCGGAAACCTGCTCCAGAAACCCATATTTTTATTTGAGGTAATGGAAGCTGAGGTTCATCCCCTCTTCGAGGCGGTTCACGCGTTCTCGATCCAGTTAGATCTTCAGATGCCGAGGTCGGAGGGCCAACGTCTTGGCCACTGAAAGGTCCACTGCCTTGAAATATGTCTAGCGAGTCCAATCGTACTTAGGCATCTGCTTGTACTTGAGGTTACTCACGTTTAGCAGCACTGTTGACTGCAGCTAGTCTATTAGCCACTCGAAAAGGCCGCTCTCGACTTCGACATTGTGAAAGCGTCGCATGAAGGAGACCGTTTTGTAGGTGGCATACCTGACCCTGGTCTGCAAGTCGAGGTTCCTCTCAAAAATACCTTATTGTTATGGCGTGATGAATTAGCGGTTGATTGAAGTCAGTTGTTAGCCCAAGCTCAGACAATAATTAAGTGCTCTTTTCGCCAAGTCGTTCTGGGCTGATTCATGAAAAAAGAACAAGAATTTTTGGGAGTTGTGTAACTTGCTGTTCACACAGTTCACCACGTAATTTACTTTCGACCAGAAGGGGTCCGATTTGCGCTTGTTCAGCATGTTAAGGAATTGGAGCTAGTTCATGCAATAGCTTTAGCCTGTTAGCATCTGCACGATTGCCACCTATTTGCGATCAAACTCACCCTCAGTGCCGAGGGCCCTTTGAAGGGCTTCTTTATACTTACGCCTCCTTTCGCCGAGAGTCTTCTTGATGAGAGTTTGATTAATGTTTTTCCTGAACTCCTTGATGGTGAGATCGTCAAGTTCCTTGTTGAAGAAGATTGAGACAGGCTCGCCCTGCTTATAAAAGCAGATCTCGGGGATGCGAACCGAGATGGGTCCAAGTATAATTTTATTTTTGGGCATGGTCAGCGATCGGAGTACAAACTAGTAATCCTGCGTAGGCACTCGCTGCTAGCTTAGGTTTCGGTAGAGATTGTCAGACTCCTTGGCCCTAGCCTCGGACTCAAAGTAGAGACAGAGCCTGCAGGAGCACTCGGTGATGGCGGGCGTGTGGGCGAAGGGAAGGGGCGTAAGGGCCCAGAGGTTGGCGGGCTGGAGCTGCTCGTGCGGAGTGCCCAGTAAGATAATTTTATTCATTAAGTGCACAGCCTTTCATTAAGATATAGTATGTTTGTAAAAAGATTCAGAGATCTGCTCGCCGCCCAGAACGGCTCTTTCCGCACCCTCCTCTCCTCCCACCAGCCCGACCCCGCCTTCGTTAGGCGCAGGTTCGCCAACATAGAGCTGCGCAAGATTGCCAAATTCGGCTGTCCGGTTTCCGCTCCAGAGAAGGAGCTCAACAAGATTGAGAACATGAAAATCCTACGGCGAGAGTTGGGCATCCCGGAAATTGTAATATGCGGTAGCTGCTAGCTTAAATAAGTTTGTCCTATGAAAAAGGTGGTCTTTAAAGCGGAGGAAAAGCCCGTGACGGTCTCGCTGATCCCTGAGGTCATCGAACATTTTGTTGAAAGGAAGGAAGGATTGAAATAGTTGACGGGGGAGGACAAAAGCTACGCCTACAAGGTGGCGAGAGAGAGGAGTATCTAAATCTGCCTCACTAAGCTAATCGACAACCTGTAGGGAATCGTCAATTACCCGGAAACCTTAAACTAGGTTATCAACAACTAGCGCATCATCAGCTCCATCTACAGCTAGCTCAAGGAGAAGTAGGCTATCCGGCAGGCAACCCCTAAGCAATTCACTCCTATCAAGACCAAGCTCGACCGCAATAACTTCGAGCAATCCTAGCCTGCTTAGTAGAAATAGGCATTCCAGCCTGAGCCATAAGAGCGGCCTGAGGGGGGCCGAAGAAATAGGCGCTCTCGCCAAAAGAGTTAAGAGGAGATGCAGGCCTAGCCTTAATTCTAGCCTTAAGTCTAATAGCCCCCAAAGCGCCCTGCAAGCAAGCCCTAATTCCGTAAATCTTAGAGGGGCCACAGATAGCAATTCTAAGACATACGTTCTTCTCCCAAACAACCCAATTTCAGGGACGGTCGCTCCTAGCCGCGATTCGACCGGACCACCAAACCTCGCAAAGATGATTTCCAGTTCGGATAGAGAGACACACGTGGTTTCCAAGGAAATTACAACAAAAAAGAATCGAAGGGATTCAGAGATGATAAGCAGGACAAGAGATTCGATAGACGAGACGACAGACGAGACGACAGACGAGACGACAGGTGGGATGACAGACGAGAGGACAGACGAGATGACAGACGAGATGACAGACGAGACTTTAAGGATAGCAGGCGAGATACAGACTTTTCGCAGAAGAGAAGGCGGTGAGTTTCTTAGTTCATGATTTGCACTGATTGACAAGAGCAATATACTTCGCTTTGAACGGGCATTCAAACCTCTAATTTTCCTTTTTAGCAGCAGTCGTGATAGCGATGAGCCTCTCGTCCCTGTTGTTCTGCTCGATAAAAAAGTTGGCCTGGTAACTGCGGATTTCCCGGAGCAGGTGCTAA
The DNA here is from genome assembly GCA_003687565.2 of Craspedacusta sowerbii. Classification (NCBI taxonomy): domain Eukaryota; kingdom Metazoa; phylum Cnidaria; class Hydrozoa; order Limnomedusae; family Olindiidae; genus Craspedacusta; species Craspedacusta sowerbii. The sequence continues at coordinate 74,397 of QQSS02181540.1, forward strand.
CGTTGTGCAAGCAGGTAGTTGCGCTCTCTCTCCAGTTATGACTTTCTGAGCTCGTTCATGTCCTTGATAAATTTATTAGAAATCAATTATTGCAACTTCCGAAGGCCTTGCCTTGGTAAGTGCCAGCTGGTTCAAACTATCCGTTTTAGCAGCCAAGACACTGCCAGGGCGAGCCAACGCATCCACTGCAGAGTTGGCTGCAGTTTGAGCATTTGCCTATGTTGTTGTTGTAAAATTATTTGCGTTTGCAAGGATTGCGATTTATTACATACTCAACTATGGTAGCACTCATCAGCAGTAAGAGAGTGAGCAAGAGCACGCAAATCAGCAACAGTCTGATCTTAGGCTTCTGAGTTGAAGTGGTCGTGGGAATATCTTATGGCTTGATGAGAAGCATGTCGGGTGAACTCATGAGACTACCTCTATTATCGCTGGCGAAAGAGCGCTTGTACTTATTGATCACTTTCCTGGGCATCTGATTGGGTCTTGACTTGCTGGGACTAGTCTGGTACTCGCTAAGTTCGGACTAGCTGGCAATAGATTTCCTGATCGCCCTGTGAGTGTTGAACTCGAAGGAGCAGTCGCTGATGGTCGAAGTGAAAGAAGAGTGATCGATGGAAGCGTAGAAGACCCCCTTGAAGTTGTTGACCTTCTCTTCGATCGCCTAGGCGTTCCGGCAGACAATGATGCTCTCCAGGCTCTCCAGCAGCTCCCTGGGCAAGTTTTTGTTCAATGAGAGGTCCTATATCTAGTCAGTTATCATTTAGGCCCTGACCTCACCCAATTTAAAAGTCTCTAGAAGAATCAAGGCGGAACTCCTGCGACTCTCGAGTCGCTACTCGGCCGACTTGGCCTCTCCGCCCACTATCTTGAACCACTAGTTCGTGTCCACCTTCGCAATCAAGGTTTCACAGCTCAGAGGCAGGCTAATCCTTTCCTCTTCAAAAATGGTTTAGACCAGGGAAACAAGCTAGTTCAGCTAGAATTCCTCATTTACTAGCCGCCGCATCCCCAGCAACGTGCGCAGCGATATCACTTCCTGCTCGAAGTGGAAGAAGAGCCCATCCTCCAGAGGTGACAGGGAGAGCAGATGCAGTCCCTGGGGGGAGATGCAGGGCTCTCGGATGAAGTACCCTTTCAGAGTGTATGTCCTGCCCCAGATGTAAATGTCCTGATCGAAGAGACTCATTAATTTAATATTAATCACATAAAGAACCGCTCCAGGAAGGTGAGCACCTCCAGGTTATTTTCTTCTAGGGCACTCTGCACCGCCTGCAGCCTCCGTTCTTTCAGAACCTTCAGCTCATCGCCTAGCTATTCACGGTAGCTGCTCTATCTGGCTAACTCGGCTATCTTCTGGTTGAGGAGGGTCTTGAGGTCATCCTTTTCCTTGGTGAGGGAGAGGTTGGAGGCGGTGAGGGCAGTGGCCTTATCCTGGAGCTAGATGAATTCCTAGTTCTTGTTGAAAATGAACTATTCTTTGTCAGCCTGCAAGGAATTTAGGTTTAGCTGCAGCTTTTTGATTTACTATTAACTCTATTAGAGCTGCTGCTCCAGCTGGCTGATCTTCAGCTCGTATTTTGCAGATTACTGCTCCTTCATGTTTGTTGATTCCTTTTCTTTCGTCACTATTGGCTCACTAATCTATGACTTCTTCCCTTTGAATTATATCATCAATTGCTTTAGCTGAGATTCAAGCTTGCTGATTTCTGAGTTTTTGACTTTGAGCTAATCAGAGAGCCGCTGCACCTGCCTCGCCTTCTCTTCGGCCTCGTCCTTGTAGTAGTCCAAGAGGGTCTTCTGAAGGTTGTCAGCAGGAGGTGAGATTTAGGGCGGCTTCTATTTGGGGTTCTTGAGATCCTTAGAAATGTTCTTGATCTGGGATTGAAGTTGTCGCTTATTGGCCTAGAGTTTGTCCTCTTTGGCCTTGTTCAAATTTTAGGCTTACAACTGCAGGCGCTTTAATTATATGTCATTCTCTTGATCTCGGAGTCGACTTTTCTGCTCCAAGTCCTTCCGAGCTGACCGCTCTCTCTAACGTTGAGCTAGCGTGCTCTACCCTTTTGGAATTATTTTTTTCTTACTGGAGGCGGACGACAGCTTATCGTCCTCGTTGATCAAATAGGCGGTTATGATTATTTTGGCTCGCTCATCGGGACACTCTTCCAAGGGGTTGATGGTTTTGACGGGAATTTCAGAGAGCTTTCCAAAGTCGATGGTCAATTTGCCTACCTTCTTCTTTTTTCCTTGGTCCTTGGGTATCATTATTACGATTAGTTCGCCCAATTTCTCTTGAAACTACTTTTTATCAGAATCGAAGAAGAGTGTGAGCGGGACTCTTAACTCATACCCGTCGAATTAATAAGAGTTCTTGTCGAATCTGTATTCGAAGGGGCTGGTCTCAATCTTGTGTTGTTCGCCTCGGATGAGCACCAATTGGAGGGGCTCCTTCTTCTTGACTTGAAAGCCTAACTGCAGCTCGTGGAGGATTATAACTCCCGTGAATTTTTGCCTTTGAGCTGTCACTCTTTCAAATATTTTCATGTTGTAATAGGACGATTAACCATTTCATTACAAATACAAGTTCCTGGGGAAGCTGGGGGCAGGTTCCTTCGGCTCAGTCTACTAAGCCGAGGAAAGGCTCACAGGCTAAAAGTTTGCAGTAAAACGAATCGCGAAAGGCAGAATGAAAAGCTACGACAGCCTTGAATTCAAACTAGAACAGGTCCTGAGTCACCCGAACATTATCTCCACCTTATAAATTTTTGAAGACAACGACTTTATTTATCTCAAGATGGAACTGCTGAAGGGAGGCTCCTTGCGTCAGCTCATCCACGCACGCCAGCAGCAGGGCTTCTCTGAGGAGGAGATTGCTTGCGCGGCCAGGGCCATTCTCAACTCAGTATTTTTTCTTCACAGGCACAATATAATTCACAGAGATATTAAGCCAGATAATTTCATCCTTGCCAATACTTCAGACCTATCCACTCTCAAGCTCGGGGATTTTGGGCTGAGCACCTAGGTATTCAACCACAGCTAGCTCCTCAAGGCGAGGGGGACTCCTTGCTATATGAGTCCAGAGATGGCCCAAGGCCTGGAGTGCGACAAATCCGCGGACCTGTGGAGCGTGGGCACTGTGATCTACGAGATGCTGGCAAAGGGCGAGCTACTGTTCCCTCAGCGTAAATTGTAGTAGATAATTTAAAAGCTCATTAATTTTAGCTACTAACCCAATCAGTCTTTCTCGGCAGAGGCCAACTCATTCCTCGCCTCCCTCCTCCAGGCCGACCCCAGACTGAGGATGCCTCCCTACAAGCTGCTCCTCCATCCCTTCATTGCCAGGAACCTCGAGGGCAATGAGCTGCTGTCCTTCGACGAGTCAATGCAAGGCTGCGAGGACGTGAGGAATTTTATACGGGCTTTGCGAGGACTGCTAGTCCTCCAAAATATAAGCAAGCAATTGTAGAGGCCAAAAGAGGGCATTGAAGTCCAGCGGTTAAAGCTGAACAATTTCTGCATTCGAAAGCTCTGCAAGACCCCTTCCAAGGCGTGTAACGTCAAGCTTTAGAAGAAGCTAAGTTCGCCGAGATTGATGAGCAAGCCGCGAGTGAACTCGACTTAGCCCATCGACCTTCTCGAAACAACTGTGAAAAGGCCTCGTAGACTGCTGATTCCCAATAAGCAAGGTCTTCCCAAGTTAATAAGTAAAGCATGAAAGTCACACGGACTACCCCTGAACTTAGTATCGTTTACCACCTTTCATCAAGAGTTTTCCCTACAAGTTCAGTCGCTCGATGAATTCTCCAAACTCCCCCACTCTCAGGCCCAGGTTCTTCCCGTGCGCAAACATCTACGCAAAGTCGAACACCTTACTGCCCTTGGCCCTGCTCTATTCCAGCAGAAATTATATAAAAATCTTTGTCTGCTTTGGGATTGAGAGCTACCCTACTGGCTTCTTTCCGCGGCTGCCGTGCTGGCTCATTGAACTCTTTGTTAGCTCCCTGCTGCAGCATTTTTCGTTGAGCAAGTTAAACAGGCAGTACTTAAATAGAGAGATAATCTACCTTGCATCCTTTAGGACTGCGGACATCCTGCCGTCAAGACGAGCTCTGGCCAAAGTGAACCTAACGAGAGAGGCAAGGAAAGGGGTGCCAACTGTAAAGGACTTGGATATGAGGTTGTTCCTGATTGCTTTAAAAAAGTCCTTGATCTATTCAGCAGCCTCCTTATTGAGCATTGTTTAAATCCCTTTTACCCTTGAAATGTACTTTCGGAGTTGATTCTCATCCCAAATTTTCGCCTATTTAATAAAGCTCCTCAGGTGGCTTTGAAAGTTTTTCGGAGGATTTTCCTGACTGAATCCAAGAGAAGCACTTAACCCCAACAGTTGCTAAGAAAATTTTCTATCCTGGAAGGAATCGGGAGTGTCTTAAAGACTAACTACCAAATCAAACCTTTATATGATTTTGCGATGCGACTTCAATGATTATAGAAGCGTTTTGTTGCGTTCAGATTTAACAACCAGCCCTGCGATTAGTCCCGAGCAACTGCTCTCCTTGTCCTGCGCCTCCAAGCATCTCTAAATTTCCTTGAGATCCGAGCTGCTGATGACGACAACGTTTTCCTTGAGAAAATGTTATCCCGTAGACTCAAATTGCCTGGAGTTGGGAATTTTGATTCCCTTCAGAATGCTGCCTATTCTGCTCGCCGCGTTGAGCAAACGCTTTATCCGCTACTTGTTTTAGTCGAGGATGAGAGTGCGAGGCCAACCTCTCATTTCTGGGACTTAACCTCCAGCGAGAGTGACTAGGATGGCGAACTTGACAGCCTCGAACCCCTGGACCTCTTTGGCGAGGGAGGCGAGCAAACAGGGCAGAGAGATATCCTCGTTCAGGAAGGGTTAGACTGCAGAATTATTGATCTAGTAATTATTAAGTGAGAGATATTGTTTGAGAATGGCTTGGAGTGGCCCCTTGCAATTCCTGAGGATCCCGTAAAGCCTCACCTGACTCTCACTAGGTACCTTCTCATTTGAGTAGCACTACAGGAATAGCTATTCATTTGACAGGAAGAGCATGTACCCGTATTTTAGCTGCACTTTTACCTTCGATTTATCGGCTTACATCAGGCAATGGCACTAGCTGCATCTTTGGGGTTTGAAAACTCCGTCGATTAGGTGAAGATATCGGCTCTTGCGACACTTGAAGCAGCGGATTTCCAAGGAGTCGACGAGAAAGGCGGGCCTCTTATGAGCTACGACATAGGCGTCAAGGACTACGAATCGGTCCTGGTCTTCAGAGAGGCTTATCTACTTGCGCCTTGATTAAAAATTATTGAGCTTTATAACTACTTACTTGTCTATACTGAACCTTTAGCTCACAATCACTCTGATTGCCAGCCTCAAGGCGCCCAGCACGATTTGCGGTCGCTCTTCCAGAAGCTGCAGCACATCGTTCAGCAAGCCAGCGTCCTACCACTCCTGTGACTATTACACTCTCACTTCTTTCACTGACATTGCCACGGTCACTACCTTCCTAGTCGACTTTACTATTCTCACCATATCAGCAAATCGTTCAGACTTAAAAAGGCGAGCCAAGGAACTGACAAGCTGGTGAACAAAGTCGGAGGGGTCGAATGCAAGGGCAGGAGGGAGGAAAGGGAAGGCCCAGTTGAAATGCTTCAAGAAGCAATTTTCCTGCGAGAGTGAAAGAGCCATTTTTAATTTCAAGCAGGTGCAAATATAATAACACGTAATGAAAGCCCTTAATTTCCTAGACCTGCAGACGTGCGCCCCAGTCGTAGAAGCCTCACAAGTTCGACATCCAGTCTGATAAGCGCGCTGGACAAATCGCAGTCGCCACTGAAGATGGAACTGTCCTCATCCTATAGTAATCCTAAGCACAGCTCAAGCTCATCAACAAGTTCAAAGCGTATATCGTTGACAAGCGAAGAGAGTCCGATCTGGAAGGTGGACTGGGCGCCCTCCTGCTACGGAGAATTGATAGCAGTAGGCAGTTTCAGGAAGCGGGTCTCCTTCTGGCTGAATAGCAAGTCAGGCTGGTAGATGGTGGCCTAGAACAATATCCATTAGGGGTCAGTCAACTACCTCGAGTTCGCTCCTTAGGCCTACGGATTTTTACTATTTTCAGCAGGATCAGACGGAATAGTTTCCTACACCACCTATAATAACAACTGCTGGAACATCGAGCATTTTCAGGCGCATGAGATGTCGATCAATATGCTCAGAGTCTAGCCGGACGACTTCTTTTTGAGGGATAAGCCCGATATGCCTAGACTTCTGACCTGCTCCCGGGATAAGACCATCAGAATCTGGGATTTTAACACTACCACTAAAAAATACTAAATCGCCCACAAAATAGTCTTAAAGGACGAAAACGTCAAGGCAGTCGTGTGGAAAGCCAGCCAAGGAATCTTCTTTACAGCCTCCTAATAAAAAATACTAAAAATGTGGATTCCTGGAGACGGCAAGTACGAGGGACTCGAGATCGGCACCCTGGCGGGCACTCCGTGGCGGATGAGCGTGTCGTAGAGTGGAAGAATTCTGACCGTGATGCATCACAACGGGGAGCGGGGATACACCTCCGTATTTAAATAGCAATAATTTTGCAGCTGGTAATAAATCTCCAAATGAAATCATATATTTCTGCCGGTGGCCACTGACTGAGTCATTATTGAGCTGCTGATTTACAGCAGTTCGTCCGAAAACATCACGCCGCCCTCTTCGGAATCCCGCTTGATCCATGGCGCAAGGGGCTTTAGCTCTGTTTCATCCAGTCTCTGCAAAAAAATCAACTTATTGGCCAAGTTGGGCTGTATGTAAGGTTTCTTAAGACTGTTGAGCCCGAAATTCAGCACAATTTTGCCTCTTTTTTTAGTCTGCACAGGTATAAACTTTTTAGTGATATTATTTAGCTCCTTGCATTCAGGGAGATTACCTCGATCGAGCATGTAAAGGCAAAAAGCTGAGTTTCTAGCCAAGCATTTTTGGGTGCAGTAACTCTCTTTGGGATCGGAACTTAGCTATTCCTCGAGGTAGAGTCTGCCCTTCTCGAACTCGAGGAGAGCTGACTAGTACTGCTCCAACATGAAGAAAATTGCTCCCAAGGACTCATGGAACTATAGCTCACCAAAAACAAAGCCAGTCTGGGAGGCCTGAGTGCTCAATTTTTTGAGATGCTAGAAGGAGTCGTTAGATTGCCCGGCAAGTTTACAAAGCGTCCTTACTATGAACTGATCGAACTGTATCTAAGGTGAGTTCTCGAACTTATCAAGAATAGCCTTTGCCTTTGAGAACTGGCCCAGCTTAACAAAGCACTTAAGTCTGTTCAACTGGGTCTCTGAATCAAACTATGCCAGCTAGTCGAAAGCCTTCAGAGCCTAGATGTAGCAGCTGTTGGTGAGCAAAACATTCCCGATCCATTTGTGGACCATAGGGCAGCCAGGGTTGACCTAAAGGCAGAGCTGGAGGTCTTCGAAGGCTGGGTCTGAACAGCCCAGCATGAATCTGCACTTGGCTCGCTAGAGGTAGGCGCACCAGTTCCTCTAGTTCTGGTTGAGTGCGATGGTGAAGTCATTGATAGCCTGTTTATATACCTTATTGAGAGCATAGTAGCAGCCTCGGACGAAGTAGAGATGGGCAGTCCCGTCCTCAGACTTCTCGATTGCCTTGTTCAGGTTAGCCAGGCTCTCTGAGAGCTCTGTGAGGGCTAAAGAGTTCATTGCCACTAGCGCCTTAAGCATCAAAAGGAGACTACTATTTCTATTCAGCGCAAGTCCTTATTAGATTTCCGAGCTGACTAAGGCTGTTATTTTCTAATTAGGGGACTCGTAGCTTTCCGGGCCTATTTGGCCGAGGATGCAGAGAGCTGTGTAGCCCCAGACCTCTGCTTTCCAGCGTTTCTTATCCTTCATTGATTAGAATAGGGACTGGGCCTCCTTGAAGTGGGCTTGCTTGTAGAGGAGGAGTGCTTTAGCGAGAGTGGCATTGAAGAGGTCGAGTTGGTGCGTGGAGTTTTCAAGGGCGAGAGTGGCTTACTTGAACTTCCTTAATTTAATAGCTGAGTAGGCGTAACTCGATATTGTAATTGATCTTGCTAATAAGGAAGCTCTACCTTAATTAATCCGATAGATTATCTGTCCGGATGAACTAGTGCACTCGTATGGCCTACTCGAATTTACGCTTCATCGAGTTTATTACCACTTCGATCGCGCTGTCCGTGTTGCTCAGTCTCAGTCTCTAACAGTAAAGGTGCTTCGACCGGTTTATCAAGTGCAGGGCCTCGTAAAATTCTTTGTCGGAGACTTTAATGTCAATGGATCTGGAGACCGCCTGAGTTACACTCTGAACATCAGAATCAGCAATCATGCATTTTTCCAAAGAGAGTATCTAATTATGCTTGGAGTCAAGTAATCGAAAGGCTCTGGCTTTGGCGAGTTCCCTGAGACTTACGTTATCACATTTCTAGGCAAGCTATATCACTTCTTTGGCACGGCTTTGATCCAGCAGACTCTACAGCACGAGTCTGGCCTAAGCAATAGAGCACCCACTTGATATTATTCTTTTGCCGATGTCGTAGCTTTTGCTGAGATTGAAAAGGCATAGCAGACCTTCCCGATTGTCTGGTTAGGTCTGAAGAAGATTTTGAAGATCATCGACTGCCAGATGCTTTAGCCCGGCCTCGATGCGGATATGAGCGCGCGTGAGGAGAGCGTTGAGGTTGGTGGGGTTGTTAGAGATGACCCTGGATAGGACGCGTTCAGCCTCCTAATTATTCTTCTTCTTTCTGTAATATTTAGTTAGCAGCAAGGAGGCCGCTTCGTTAGATTCGTTCGAGAGCTTTTTGATCCGGCTGAATTTGGTTTCGTCGTTAAATAGGTCATCGATGCTCGGAAGCTATTGCAGTCCTTGCGGAGAGCCTCTTCGTGCCGGTTCTGAAACTCCGCGCTTGTTTATTTTTATCAGGTGGGAATAGCGTCTTCGGGCAATTAGATTGTTGGAGCTATCTCGTTAAACTTTGGAAGAATTTAGACTTTTCAATCGTTAGCGAGGGTTGGTCTGGTTTTCATGTAGATTTTGCTAGGGTCTGCGGATGATTGTGCAGTCGACTAGCGACTTTTTTTTGATGTTGAGGGAACGATTGAGCTACAAGGTCTTCTTGAAATTCGACATTAATTATCACATACAAGCATTGTGCAGAATGCTAGAGAGTTGCTATCGGCAGCTCTTGTACTCATGTCTCATCTCATCCACCATTATGATCTTAATCTTGCCGCTCTCCTTTTACCATGTCTTTCTCACGTATTCCCACGGTCGGAGGTCGTCTTTCCAGCCGTAGATTAGTGTCGAACAACACTATCTGAATTATGTGAGCTAGAAGAGGTAGCCTGAGAGTCCTACCACCTGTCTCACCGGCCTCGGAGTCAAAGAAGCCAGGTGGAATGACATTCCACAGCCTTGCGAGAATCCGGCTAGAATTACATTCTCATAGACTAGACCACTCTCGATCAGCTATTTCTCAAGCAACTTGAGCAGTAGACTCGTGCTCTCTTTTATTTAATCGACTGAAAAGTGCTCTTACATTGGCGGATCGAAGGAGCAAGCAGATCGATCTTTGATATCAAACCAAGACGACCCCTTCCTCCCCAGCACCTTAACATCCCTAAGGGGCGCCTGAGGGATGACAACCAAGAGTGAAGGAGGGAGGGTGAGTGATAGCAGGTAGTGCCTATCTTTCTCGACGTCATAGTCGAGTCCGTGGATCCAGAGGAGCAGGGCGGTGTGCTTCTACGGACGGATGTACAATATCCTTTATATCATCATATTCATATTTACTTGGAGACCATTTAGTAAAGGTCGTAATAGCTCTTCCCGAATTAGGGCACGCAGCTGTCCAGCAGCAGTCCCCGCGTGAACCGCTGCTCGATCACTCCCGCTCGCCCTTTGATCCCCAGGTTCACTCCACTATACCAGTTGTGCTTGTAACCGCGCAGAGTCTCGATCAGCCTGAGGAGAGCCCCTGCGTACTGGTTCTACGGGTCAAGGGCCTCTTCGCTGAAATTGATGGGATTGAAGTTCTTGCCGAAAAACTTGGGCAGGGCCTCCTTCTTGTAGACCATAAGAATCAGCATATCGTAGCAATCCATAAGATATATCTAGCCCTACAGTGCTGCATGTGATAGCTGCACGCAGGGAGGGTGCAGGAAGTTTCCTTCCTAGTCCTGTTTGCAGTAGTTGCAGATCTATGTCAGGTCGTACAGTCTTGGCACCACTGATGACAGAGTCTCCTATGGAGTGACTCGTGTGAAATATGAGCGATACCCTTGCAGGACTTAGGATTTGACGTTTTTGGCAAGCTGTAAAGAAAAGAGGGGGTGCTTATAAATGCCAAGAAAATAGACGAGAATTTCGTTGAAGATGTCGGGAACTTCATTGAAGTTGGCCTTGAGGGCTTTGAAGAAAGCATTGAGCTTGCGGTTGAGGACTTCGATTAGGGCTGTGGAGAGACTAGATCTCAGCTGGTGAAAACTCTACTGACGAGAAAGCGGCTTTGATGTAGTAACAAGAGTATATCTACGCCGAGATTGTGCTCAGGATGTCGACAGGGTTAACAGTTGTCCCCAGCAACAGAGTGTTCACTCTGAGTCTGCGATACCTGTTCAGATCTGTGTAGTAGGTTTTGGTCTGAAGGATGAAATATGGCGTCTGCAGCTGGGAGTTGCAGTTAAACTCGAAGTAGGTGTAGTTTCGGCTAAGCAGCATGTTGTGCCGCAGTGTGAATGTGTTATTTGAATTTTTTGTATAAAAACTGTTCGAATAGACTGCTGTCGTTCTGAATAGATTCGAGGTCATTACTTGAGTCACACTGTTAAAGGCGGCCAACTTACCCAAGTAAAACTGAAAGTCGTAGTAGAACCTCATGAGCTAAGAGGAGCGATTGGTGAGATCGTAGGAACACATCCAACCATTGGTCTGCTTGATGAGCTAAGATGCATTGACAATGCCCTTAAAGTTGATGCCGAATGAGAACAAGGCGAAGGAGAGCTAGAAATTGACAAAGTCTTGGAACTATTTGCTAATCGACTAGTTGAATATTTTAAAGGGGTTCGCGACCTCTTTCCCCTTTATCTCCACGAAGAAAGGGTCCTTGTTCAGCTTCTCGTTGAATACCATTGCCGCGATCAGTCCCGACACACCCACCGCCTTCTTGCAGAACTTGAATCCCTCGCTGAACTTGCACAACTCGTCCTTCTTGGAGTTTGAGGTAAGCGATGCGAAAGCCTACATAAACTTTCGCTTGTCAGAGGTGAATATATTTTCAGACTTGGTGTATTCCTCGGCCGCCTAGTCAACTAGGATGACCCTTTCTATAACCTCTTGGTCGAGGAGGAAGAGAGATACGGAGGAGTCTACTGCAACAAGTCCAATCTTAATAGGCAGCTATTCATAGCTGTTAATCCAGGCCTCCAGAGTTGAACCTACGAATTCTAGTATCTTGTTTTATTGAGAATCTTGGGAACAGTCGATCAAGAAAAGGACCTTCCAGAACACTGGTTATTATTTCTCAGAAAGCACTACTTCGTACGTTGATTATTTCATTTACACGTGTGATTCAGGGTCGCTGGCCAGGTTCGGGCAGTACCATTCCGGCAGCATAGTCAGCTACTAGCACAGGCTGCAAGCAAAACGGTTGTTGGCGTGATCCACTAAATTGAACGCATTCATCATGCCCTTGCACTGGATATTCTTGCAGGAAGGCACCTATCCGCTGAATTGGTAATAGGGGCACTATCCGCTCCCAAGGGGATTGAACTCTACGACGAGAGGAGCGCCTACCTAGCTGGCTGACTTAATATTACTGGGAAAGACTTTAGCAATGGCCCTGAGCTCTTTGGGAGACTAGACTGTCTTGAGGAGGGCTTCGATGCGAGTGTTTTTGGACTAGGCGACGACGGGCTGCGGCTCGCCCTCATACTTGTTCCTTATAGAAGTTTTCATATCTAATATGATTATATTTCAGCTTGGTGCAGTTCTATCGGTCAGGCTCGATGTCAAGGTCAAGCCCCCCCAGACTTACTAGGTCACTGTCCTCGAAGACGGCAATTACGCCTGCCTTGAGGTCGATCAAAAGCTCGTCCCAGGCCTAGTCTTCATAGATGTCGATGCCGACACTAAAACTGCAAATATCAATAATTTGGAGGGGCGACTCTTGACCGTTATGGTGAAAGGGTAAAAGCACATCGATTGCACTAACATCCTCGTAGAAGATAAACAGCTTTTCGTTAATTTGTACCTGCCCCTAGTGGACAGCCCTGTGACCGTCATGCATTACTACTAGTCAGAGCCAATCTTCGACCTGTTCGTGTAGTTCAAGACGGCGGAGTAGTACTGCCTGGTGAGCTACCTGCAGCCAGTGTGCCAATAAGTGAAGTGGGAGCGGCCTGAGTCCTGGGTGCAGACGGTGACCTTCAACGCAATCAACTCCGACTCCTACATCCACTTTGTCTACAGCATAAATGGAATCAAGGCCAAAAAAAATTAAATACTCAACTCCAAGTTCAGGATCAAGCATTTCCTCCCCGCCCTCCAAAGGCCTCTCGCCTCCCTTCGTAACCCCCTCATTGCAGACTCCGAGGTCGCCCTTATCAAGAGTAAGAATCTCGCCTACTTGGCTTTTTGCACTGACGGTAAGGATGGAGTGCAGTACCTGAGTACTTGGTGGGATGACATCTACCTACACAATGTGGACAAGCGGATGCCAAAGCGAGGTGAGCTGGAGTTCCCTGATACGAGCTACTGCGACGTACTGTACCTGTACTTGAGTGAGATGAATAGGAAATGAATGGTTATAATGCTCATCAACGGTTGGTCTTAGCCACCTTTTCGATCTCCTCTCGCTTCTTGATTGCGAATGACTTGTTGTCGTTGGCGTCTGCTAAAATTATCTCGTCCGCCAGGCACTCTGCTATTGTCTTGAATGACCTGAAGGCCTTGTCTCGGGCGCCTATAGTTATCAGATAGATTGCCTGGCACACTCTCCGCATAGGAGACACGTCCACTGCTTGCTTTCGGACCACACCTCCTGAGCCGATCCTGGTCGAGTCTTCCCTCGCACCGCATTTCATGATTGCACCGATCAAAACTGAGATGGGGTTCCTGCCAGTAAGCAGGTGGATGATTTCCAGGGTATGTCTGACAATCCTGATAGCCTTGACCTTTTTACCAGTGTTCCTTCCGTGGAATTGCAAGGAACCGACAAGTCTCTCAACAATGGGGCATTGAGCTTTGCGGAACCTCTTCACTTGGTATCTGCCTGCAGTATGCGGCATAAACACCTGGGCCTTGTCAGAGAGAGCGATGTAGTCCTTGAAACAGTCATCCTCCACCTTGGCCTCGGCGTAAGACCACTTTCCAAAGAGTTTGGGCCCTTCGTTGATCTGATTGTCCTCCATCAACAAAATTAAATAATGACAAATCAAGGACGGGCAGAGCGCCTCAAGGATATTTTTATCCATCAGCTTTTCAACAACTCGCTAAATCATTTCTACAAAGCCTCCTTCGACGCTTAAAACACTTCATTCTTCTCCTGCCTAACCCGAGACTGGCAACTATTCGACTCCCGCAAGTATGTCTGGATGATGGCTCGACAGGTCTGGCTCTACATGAGAGTGGCCAATTTGTTCACAAAATAATAAATTTCCGAAAAATCTTCTGGAGTGATCGATCGCGATTAAATGGTAAAGCAGGCTCAGGCTGCTTTAGACTTTTTGCTAAGAAACGCAGTTCAGAAAGACCGCGTCCTTTTTTGTCTCACTCGCGAGGGGAAGCCCCTTCTTCATCAGAGAAAAATATTTTCAGCCGCTTTTCTTATTATTGCGACAGCCTAAGCTGCTAGGTGCTTAAATAGTAAGGAGTACAGAGAAAAGTCATTATAGTTGTTCACGATGATGATAAGCTGGGTGAAGGATCCGAACTTGCTGGGAAAGTAGAGCCTTGAAGGGGTGTGTGCTGGGTCGACACTGAATGTGCCGATGATAGTGCTGAACACAGTCCTGTAACTCAGAGCTACCAGACTCTCAGCGTAGGATATAAAGATATTCGAGTAAGAATCAGAATGGGCCGCCAAACAACTACTATTGCACAAACACCCTTTTAAAAAATACCTGCTTGAAGTCAAGGGCCAAAAAGGCTAGTACTTGGTCTCCACTTTCGAGGGACGTTGCTTCAATGCCGGTCATTCCATTGAGGGAGGCTGGTTCCTTCTTTATTATGGGCACCTTACACACAATCAAAGGCTCATAAAGGAGGGGCTCGAAATCATCAAAATTAGTTTTGAGGAAGGATGGGATAAGGAGAGGGGTGGAATCACCTACTTCAAAGACTCCGAGGGCTTTCCGCCTGTTCAGCTCTAGGCCGACCAAAAGTTGTGGTGGCCCATATCTGAGTCCCTTGTGGCACTATCTCTGGCCTACAGGATCTCTAACGATTAGTACTTCTTGGATAAGCTGGAGTTGGTGTGGGAGTGGACTGAGAAGTACATGCTTGACAAGTAGCATGGATAGTGGTTCGGATACCTGGATAAATAGTGCAGGCCAAGCTCTTTGAGTTTCAAGGGGGGCCCGTACAAGTGCTGCTTCCATGTGGGACGGGGCCTGGTGTACAGCTGGAGAAGCCTGGGAGGGGAGGGAGAGGAGCTGCTGGGATGCGGAGGATGAGGTTTTTGAAGATTAATATAATTAATTGAGGTAGTAAGATGGATTTCAAAAGGCTAGTTGAAAGGATGAGTCCGAAGGGTGAGGGACTCAGCTGCGAGCCCATGAACCTCAACCCCTTCGCCAAAAAGCTATTCCAGCCCCACTGTCAGCTCACTTCCCTCCCGAGGCCCATGTCCCTCCATCGCCCTGATCTAGAGCCTTCTCTCAAGACATAGATCTTCAAATGGTAATTGACTTCAGGAAGGTTTTCTTCCCCTCGCTAACCAGGATCAAACACCTGTCGCTTCGAGAACGCTCCCTTGTCTTCACTCTCTAGGACTCAGGCTCAGTCAGGCTGATCCTCAAGCTCCTCCAGGCGCAGAAGCGACTGGGCGACGGCCTACACGTGGCGATCAAGTAGGAGGTCGACGACTTGCAGAAGTGCTTTGCTTATCAGTCTTGACGAAGATCTTGAGTTCGATCAAATTTTTTATTTCAAGAAAAACGACCCCTACTCATGTCTCAAGAACAGCTAGCAGGTCCGTCAGCTCCAGCTCGCCGCCTCCTCGCTCCTCTCCTGCCTTGACTTGATCACGCTAGCGACGCTGAAGCTCGCGCCCAGGTGTCTGGAGACACATTCTCTGTAGACGCTGGTGGGGTGGATGGACGTGATCGCAGACCAGCACATCTTCTCAAGCAGGTCTTTCTAGACTCAGATTCCTGTATGGTTCAGCCTCTACAGTTTTCAACATGTATCTAGTTGGATATGCTACTTCTTCTAGAAACGCATCCTCTTTTACTACGGAGGCTGGGTCAAGGCCAACGAACTCAACTTCCAGGGCTCCTACACTCTCTTCGAATACGAGGCCAAGCTCAAATTGTTCTGGGCAGGGCTCAGCCGAGGCCGCAGGGAGAAAGTTCTGAAGGGAAGGGAGAAAGGCCTTATGGAGGGGGGGATCGATGAGGTAATAAGACAGGGGCTGGCGTAATTTAATTTTGAGTCGATAAAGATAAGAACAGGTATCCTATTCGATATCGAGAACTAGTTCTTGAACAAGGAGATAAAGCAGGAGGAAAAATAGCCCGTTCCCGACAAGAAAAAGAAGAAGAAAAAGAAGCCTAAAGACAAGGAGAAGACTCACTTGGAACTCTCTCCTCCCACTCCTCCCGCTCCTCCCACTCCTGAATAAGTTCTCCCTGCTTCATAACCTGTTATCCAGTCTCCTCTCTAGCCTTAACACTTATAAATCGAGGCTGAATTGACCGATCAATTTTAGAAATGCAAGACTGAGGAGGACTCGGCGTAGAAAGGCAAGTGCTTGGAGTTGTAAGGCCGTTCTGAGGGCGAGGGCGACGACTCGGAGGGCGAGGAGGTTCAGCGAAGACACAGGAAGCACAAACGCCGCCGCGGGAGAAGGAACAAGCTTCGTTAGCCCAAAAGAAAGTAAATGCGGTAAGAGAATAGCCATTCGACGAGCGACTCATTCGCAGAAAAATAAAACTTTGAGAGCAGTCCCGAATCGATCAACAACGGCAACAAGATCGAGAAGTATGTCGACATCAAGCTCAACAAGGACCTTATCGAGTTCACTGACGCCATCAGCGAGCGCTCCAACGCCAGGGTCAAGGCCAGGGTCATCGTCTTCGATAAGGTTAAGGCCATTGTCACCAGCGTACTCACCGAGGCTGAACTCATCCTTTTCGGCTCTGCGGCCACGGGGATTTCTCTCTAGACTAGCGACATCGACATCCTGGTGCTCCAGAAGAGCAACGACGTGGAGCCTTCAAGCTGCGTAGTAAAGCTACTGAGCTTGATCTAGTAGGAACTCAAGAAATGTCCAGCCGTTATATAAATCAACACTTACTACAAGGCCTCCGTCCCGATCATCAAGTTTCTGATTGACCCCAATCTTCCTGACAGGGCCGAGGTCCTCTACCCCACCTTCAAGATCGACCTCTCCTTCTAGCTCAAGGGACTCCAGTACAACTATGGCTATCAGGCAACCTTGCTGACGCAGCAGTGGCTGCAGTTGCTGCCATCACTGTCAGTGTTGATGATATTCCTCAAAAACCTGCTGTCGAAGCTAGGTCTGAACAGAGTGTACACGGGAGGCGTGAGTTCTTACGCAATTCTGATAATGATAATCGCATATCTGAAGGACTACAACTGCGGTAACAGCAAAAATTACTTCAACAATCTCCTCGAGATACTCGAGTTCTACGGCAACTAGTTCAACCCTGCCATGCACGGGGTCCGACTCGCACTTTAGTGCATCTTTTAACTGCCCTGCCAGGATTCTACCAACCAGGTTACAATTTTGGACCCTTTGAACAATCGAGTGATGACAGCCAACGCCAGTCAGTTCAAGAATATGCAGTTCAACTTCGGGATGCTGCGTCAGAAGCTGTTGTAGGAGCGAGAGCGTATGATAAAGAAATGTATGGAGCAGTTCAACGAGCGAATAAATATTCCCATCCCGAAGCGCGAAATTATAAATTTCTTGGAGGAAAACGGCAACATCTTCCATAAACTGTGAAGAGCTGGCAACATTTGTTGCCTGTGAATTGCTATGTTGATTCTAACTCTGTTGTTACTTCACTTTCCCATCTTCTCTCGCAATTTGGCGTCCCTCCTCTGCGACTCCTCCAACCTTTACTTGGCCTCCTGTGCTCGTTCCAGGTTGCCCGTCTTCAACACATTCAAGTCCTAACGCAGCGAATGGTCTGACTAGAGCACGCTCTTTTTGATTTACGGCTTGTTATTTTGATACTTTGAAGGCTTTGACATTCCTCGCGTCAAAATATCTTAGTTTTCCGATATCAAGGTGCGACATGGAAGAGCCTGTGATATGGTCGACCACCTTGCCCTTGCACTTGATGTCGCCAACAAAGTAGTCTGAAGGCATTTTCTTGACCTTGCCGAACTCTATAACACAGTCAAGCTCGTTTTGCTTGTCAGTGAATTTGATTGCACCTACTGACTCCTCTCTAAGATCACCGAAGAAGGCTCCCGAGTATATGTTTTTCACGAAATTCGATTATATTGTCTGTCCGTCGCTGAAAATCAGTGTACGCTTCCCGTGGTTCGACAGTGTCATTGAGTTCAGTCCTGCCCGCGCCTCGAACAGGTAGTATCCATAGAATTTGTACGAGTTTTAGGGGCCCAGAACGTAGAAATAGGAGACTGGAGGGTGGTGGCTAATTTGCTAAAGAAACATCAGAGTGCCGTCAGGATATGAGGCCTCCAAAGTTTCTCCAAGAATAGGGTTGAGTGGCTTGAGGAACATGTTCAAGTAGTAAAAATAGGAGATGAGGGCAGTAACCACCAGCCTAAATCGCTCCAGTGGGTCTTTCAGACCGCAAGCTTTGTTAATATAAAGCGGGAAAAGGAAGGTAGTCGTAAGCGAGCTCTAGAGGGCCGTCTTGGGGAACATAGCCTTGATCGGAAAAGAGATTCTCGTCAGGTTCAAATCTCCACTGAGCAGTTTCTTGCCGATTTGCTTGATGACTTCCTTTCCGATCTGTCTTATTTTGTTGACCTGCGTCTTATCACCGCAGTTCTTGCCTCCACTTTTGTTGGCGTTGGGGTGGCGCTCCTCGGGTACTTGCGGGCCGGGTTTAAAATTTTCTACTAACTGGAGAATTTAGTCTCTACTGGGAGAAATGAAATCTTTGTAATCGGCATCGAGGGTAGTGATGAGCTAGTTCTCGTTGACCTTCTCGATGGGCAGAGCGTCAGGGTCGAACTAATCTACCGTCTTGGGTGCCTACTTCTTGCCCCACAGCCAATTCATATATTAACAATGTTGATATATTTTACCAGCATTAAATAAAGCTGTCAGTTTTTTCAATCTCAGAACCATGACCGAAAGTGTCGCACTTCGGCCGTTGGGGCTTCCGGAGGACTGGTTTCCCCTGAAATTGTTATTATCTGAGGAGTGCTACCGTAGATCGAGTCGAAAAAAAGCAGCTTGAATATAACGGCGATTCCGACTTGCAGCAGCAAAACGATAAGCAAGACAAAATACTTTTGAGAGCCGACATCCTCGCGAACCATGTCAGAATTGAGAGTGTTGAGAAGGAAAACTATGTTTATAATAAATACCACCGAAATGGTACAGATCTGGCCGATATTGTCGGGCCAAATGCAAATAAAGACTCCCAGGATCATGACGAAGTAGGAGTAGCCGTAGAGACTGTACATTTCTCTGAAGGAGATGGAGCTACCGGTTACTTTGAGCAAGAGAGTAAGTATTGGGGGAACGAAGATACCTAAGGAATGGAGCATGGCGAAGCTTAACGGCAGCAGTTTGAAGTCGTAAACGAAGGCCGAGTTGCTGTCAGTCCTGGATATATAATGAGAGAGGTTTGAGGACACAGGGATCGCCATTGTCAGTGTGTTGAATATCCAGAAAGGCCCGTACAGGTCAGGCGAGGGCCTCTAAATTTCGAAGAAATAGTTCGTCCAGAACGCCAGAGTCGCCAGGATGCGCTTTACCACGGTCCAGGTGGTCGTCTGAACCATTTCCTTGAGGCAGCCGCACGTTATGCAGCCTAGCCATACTCCCTCCTCTTAGCCTGTTTTCTCTTAGATTACGACTACGTTATCGAAATGCTCGTTAGAGATTTAAGGGTTCTTTTGTGAATCTGGAGGAGGTGGGTTTGAATGCTGGTTCCTGAGGGAGAGCCTAGGAGGGGGGAGGAGGAGGTCAGGGGCGATGATGTGGGGACTGTCGTTGTGGCTGACGACAAAGGACTAATCCAGGGGCTGCATCTCCTGCATTTGAATTAGATTGAAATTGTAATAAGTGTAAATTAATAATGTCAAATAGAGAAGAATACGGGGGGACTGTAGAAGTCGATCGGTCTCACAAGCATCTGGCCCATCATCAACTCGCCACCCAGGCCCCTCCCTCCTGCTCCCGCCTCCTCGATGCTCAGACACCGGTGCATAATGTATGGGTCCAGCACTATTGGGAAGCCGAAGCAGGAGTCGACTGGCTCTGGGTTGGAATCGCATTGGACAAAGCTTGGCTACTAGGCAGGCCTGCTTGATTCACTCTGCTAAGCCTACTAATTATAGGTGGACTCTGTTGAATAAAATCTTTGAATGTGGGAATAAAACCTGTTTTTAATGGAATTCTGTGGCCGGCCCGCCATCATCCTTGAGATGATCGACCACTTCGATCCCACCTTGTTGTAAAGCCTGATCAGCTCTTTGTCCTCCTAGTCGCTCCAGGTTTGGTGGCGGATATTGGGATCGAGGATATTTAGGTAGCGTTACCGTATTTGTTTGCCAGTACGTCGTCTTAGCTTCCTAGCTATTGTGTTCCACTTGTTTCCATGGATCTTTACCAACTCAATTATTTTTTAATCGTCCTTCTTGGTCCACTGCCTTTTTTTTGAAATCACTTAATTCAGCCTCCTGAACCTGTGCAGACACTGTTTTTCATTCCTATCTTGGAATTATGCTGCAACTAGCTTCCATTTGGTGTTGTAGATGTCAGCAAAGTGGATGAGCTTGGCGTCCTCGTCTGGCGACCAGGCCTGAGGCTTGGAGTCTTCCTTTTTAAGAAACGATATCTTGCTAGGCTGTTCCATAATTATGTATTATTTTATGAAATTAGAGTGTAATATCAAAATTTTATCACAAATTTTACGAGCCTCGGCAATAGATCGTCTTCAGTTGCACTCGCTCTCCAGGCTTACGGAAATTCAATCTCTGCGCCTCATATGCTCCTGGTCCTGGCGCCTCCTTAATTCTCACTTTGAATCGCTCAGATTTTGATTTTAGAGTGTATATTTACTTCATCTTTTTTTCTGGATTAAGATTGTAACTGCCCGGCCCTAGAGTTTATTGAGCAGCTCTCTGATCCCTCCCTGATTGCTTTTTGAATTTAAGGGTGCCCTTAATTTAAGGGGAACGAAGTTCATACCACTTAGTTTCCGAGGAAGGCAGGGAAGCTAGTCTCGCGACCTTGCTTATGAATTAAGAGCTTTGCCTTTTCTTTCTCGTTTTGATCTAAAAGAAATTATAGGCTCCAGGTCCTGGCGCTTTATAAGCCGGATTTTAGAGCCTATCGGATCTGGTCCAATTAGAAACCTTGTTCTTTTTGCGTATCCAGGAATCACTAAACAGGTAGTGGCCAGGCCCGGGGAGGTGCTTGTCGAGGAGGATGGAGTCCTGATAGTCCTGAGAGGAGAGTGTGTTGGCTTAGTTGTTTGTTTTGGACATGATAAAATAATAAGTGTTTTGCAATCATTAATAATATGTTTAGGGCAATTTTTTGTGTGATTTCATACTTCATCCTATTTAGTACCTAGTTTAAATTTAACTACCTAAGCTAAAATATACTCGAAAACCTCAATTTCTATATCCTCACGCTCGAGGCTTACTTCATATTTTCTCTTGCAAGGAAAAAGAGTTATTGGTTTGCCTTGGCCTTGCTGCCTTTGGCTCTCACTTCGATATTCGATCAGGAGTTTTAAAAATTAGGAGTAGGACTTCTGGTCTCGCTGATGGGGGCAGCAACATTTCCAATTTTGCAATACAATAAAAATGATAAGATTTTAAGATACTTATTGTTAGTTTTGCTATTGAAGCTCACCTATAACAAACAAGACTCGCTCAAATTCATGATTTATTTGCCCGTCTGCATCTAACTTGTGAGAAAAACAAAGATTAAACGAGCTTACGGACTGAGCTTCATGCTGCTGCCCTTGTGCTCGTTGTTTTTGGAAGGAGAGCAGGAGGCTCATCGGGTGCTGCTGAACTTCATAGCGCTTGTGATCCTGAGCTTCTCCTGAGCTTAATATTCGTATATTCAATCATTCTATGTGAACTATATCCGATTCAGACTCTTCATCGCCAGCAAGAGGCTGTTCTTCTTCGCCGGCCTTCTTATGTTCTTCTACTCCAGCTACTCCTCCCCATCCTACAGAAGGTCCATTCGACTGCAGTAGTTCGAAATTGTTGCGACCGGCAGGTCCAGCTCCTTCTGTGATGGCGCCTCCTTGCTAGATTAGGTTGCCTTATTTGACCCTATGGGCTTTATTTACTAATCGGCTTGGATCTTTAAATTGCCTATGCTCTTATGTAAGATAATACTGGTGAGGGAATTATTTTTCCTGAAGTTGGGCTTGGACAGCGCCTTGAAGACCCTGCCCTTTTCGACCATCTTGGAGAGGGCATAGTCCATGAAGAACCTGTCATGCTGGCGAGAGGGGAGGTTGGCGTGCAGAGAGAAAACCTTGGGGACAGTAACATTATACTTGATGAAGTATTCCTTGATATGGCCCTACTAGTTGTAGTAGTTGCTGATCTTGGACATGAACCTCCTCTTCCTGAACTCCCTGATCCTTTAGAATTTTTTGTCCTCATCCTCCTCAATGTAGTTCTCTCGCTATTCCCGCAGCTCTTACTCCTTTAGCTTCTGGATGATCTCATAGGGCCTTCCTGCTAGACTGAAGAAGTCCAGCAGGTCTTCTGCGTCCATGAACTCGTGGGCCTCGAGGCTGAGTCTGACGAGCGTCTGCTCGACGGTCTCGACAGGGACATTCTAGCAGGCAACCTTCCTGACATAATTCTACTTAATAATGTCATAGCGCTAGTGTTTTCTGAGCTGGCTGATGAACTTTTAAGTCTTTATGAATATTTACAATTTGCAGGACATCTTTTTCAGCACCTCGTTTATTATGTCCGTTATGAACCCGCTCGTTACAAACAGCCGCTCGATAGGCAGGTACCCAGCGATAACCAGTCGCTGCACTGCCACTTCCCGGGCAGGTATCTTTAATTTGAGCTTGTTCTACTTAAAATACTTGATGAATTTTTAAAGGGGCCAACTCTAATTTACAAAAAAGAGCTTGTATATCAGTTTTTAAACCCTAATTTTCCTATTGACGTAAGGATAGCTGATGATGTAGGCGGAGAGGATATTGAGTCTCAAGAGCTCGTTGAGGAGCCTCTTCATGAACTTCTTAGTGTGGACTTTGTAGGTGCTGAACGTGTCTGAGTCCTTGAAGACACTCCTGATCAGCTCCATTATTCTAAATTGGTCGATAAACTAAATATTAGTCCTGAGTTTTAGGAAGTGTGCTCTATCATTCTGTATGAGTTCGAGGTTGTACAGGAATTTGTCGAGGTCGAGCTTGTTTCTACTCGCGATCAGGAAGTTTAAGAACTCAACCTTTGTCAGGTAATCCGGTCTTTAACTATTTTACAGATTCTCGAGCTATTCGCGGAAGGTCAGTGGGTTGATGTTGAACAATATCATCAATTAGGAGTGCGCCAGGAAGTGCTAGTAGATCCGCTCCTTGCTTACCAAGTTCTTCTAGTTCAGCTACTCGAATAGTTTGTTCTTCTGTTAGTGGAACAGCTTGAGATCGAGCTTTAGTTAATCTTTCTTGTTTTTAATTCTGAGCTGAACTGCTTTAATTTTATCGTTCATTTCCCTGGCGACCTGGTCGTCAAAATTGCCTTTCTTGGTGTGTTAATCAATAGCGGCCTTGGTGGACCTTTTTTTGGTGAGGAAGAGGTCGAAGTCCTTTATGAAGGAGAGCTTTTAGTTCCTCCTGATATCGGGGTTCTTTCTGTTGAACTCCTACCTCCTTATCGATAATCGCAATTATTTTTCACAATCTTTTTTTTTGACTTTATTCTATTCACACAGCGCCTTTGACCGCTCTTACGCCTTGCTCTCCTCCCCGTGGTGCTGCTCGGATTTGCCCAGCGCCTCGAGCGTCTGGCTGGTGAGCTGGTTGATTGCCTTGTAGAGGGGTCTGACTTGCCGGAGGGTCTAGTGCTTGAGATTGTGGGGAATGGCAGGCTAAGTGCCTATTATCGAGGAGAAATTAGCAAGGAGTTAGGAAATCTTCATTAATAATTATAAATGCGAGAGAACAGCATCAGCATATTGGAGGAGGACGAGGTGTAGGGGAAGGTGGTGCAGTCGATCCGCAAGAACTATAAAAACAAAATCCAGGCCCTTAAATTTTATGTCTCGAGTTTCAAGCCCATTTAGACCCAGAATGAATAGGCCTCAATTTAGTTCTAAAAGTCATACGTTACTCCCAATTCCATTATCTCTGGGTTCCTCGTCCTCAGGCTCAAGGCCCCCATTCCCAACAAGGACATCCTCCTCAACCTCAAGTGCTTCCTGGCCATCGAGACTAAGAGTAAGGAAATCTTCGAGCAAGATCCTATCAGCAAAAACATCCGGGATCGGATCCAGGGCAGGGCCTGCGTGCTCAAGGCGATTTAGGGTAACCAGCGCATCATCTATTTAAATCAATAAAGCGACTAAATTCCATAATAGATACCTGCAGGCCTCACTGAAATATACTTTTAGTTCAAGCTCCCCTCCGACATCCCCTCCAGTCTAAATTCCATCCTCAGCAAGTACAAGTTTCAGATCAGCTATTTCGTCTAGGCCTTGCTCCCCAACAGTCGCCTCATCTACAAATAGTTCAAAGTCAAGAACGAGTATCGCTAGTTTTTTGAGACCAAGATGGTGTCGAGCCTAGTGTTCAGGGCCTACTAGCTGTGCTGCATCGATCTGGGAGTTTTCCACATAGAAATAATAGTGAGCTCAATCTTCCTCAAGAAGAAGTAGCAACTCGCCTTCAAAATTATTTTCAAAAACAAAGAAAATACCAACTTTTACGTTCCTAATTAAATTGCAATCGAACTCTGGATGAAATTAGACTTTGAGGCCAGCTACATCGAGAACTACAACCCTTAGCTCCTCAACCTAGAGCCCCTTCTCATTCACAGTCGCATGGTGAATCTAGAGGAGGTCGAGGAGGAAGACAACCGGGGCTAATTGCGAGCGTCAATGTTCCTGCCGAGCAACCTACCGGGGAGCGAGGCGAACAAGGTATTCGAGCTGCGGTACTTTCTGATGATAAAGACCGAGATCAGCGACGACAAACTGTAATACGTCAGCTAATAAATAAAGTATATCCCACTATATTTTTAATGATTTTAAGAACAATCACAAGCTGTGGAGTAGAAGGTTATTGGTGAGGCTCTTGTTCTAATAGAAGAGTAGGTAGGCCGACTAGTTGTCCTTGTCCTGCGGCTCCTACCTCGGACTGACGACGTTGTCGTTCACCTCCAGCCACTCGTCCTTCTCTCGAATCAGGGACTTGTAGTGACCCGATTAGATCGTGCCCTTGTGAAGGCAGACTGAGTTTATTCTATAAAGAGGTCTTAGAGGGAACTTGCTGTACGCACTGATATCCACTTCCTCAGGATACTGCAGGGGAGTTATTATCTTCTTACTCTGTCCTTAGCTGAAGTTGAATCGCTTTATGTGCATTATCAGGAAATTCGGCTATTTTATCACCCGCTGATTCAGGATGCACTCCCCCGCCTTGCACTTCTCGCACTCCTTGCCGAGGATCTGCTCGGGCTAGGTGAGTCTGGCCAGACATTCTTGTAACGTAGATTTCTGAACTGCAGGCTCTCTGGATGGAGTAATAATCTTCTTCTTCTTATGGCTTAAATTAGCTTTCTTCTTCCAAATTACCAGGATCTCTACATTGCTGCTTCGCTAGTGCATTCCCATGAGCTCGGGGGGCTACTCGCAATCCTAGCACTTGTCCTCCCCGAAAATGCTCCGAAGGCAGAACATACAGTTCATCGGGTATCGGTTATCCACCAAACGAATTTACAATGGCGTAGTGCCGTTGTTCCCGAAGTATGACTTGATAAACTTCTGAACTAAAATAAGTATTTCTTCCCAAAATAAGAAGCTGCCCACCTTTAAGGTGAAAGGGTATCCGATCCGCTCCTTGACAGTGCCGCTGATGAGAATGTGAAAGCCAGTGACCACGAAGTAGCTGGAAGGCTAGGCGAGTAATTTGGAGCGGAAGGGGTAGATATGTTGGTTGGGTATGAGGAGACTCTCCATTTCGCCAGCGAAGAAGAAGTCGACCTTGCTGTCGAGTTGCCTCTTCTCAATGACTTATCCATACACGTATTTATTGTTCAGGAAAACATCTCTGATGTCAGATTTCACCTAGATCTAGTTTTAGGGGATGATCTTCACCGTCTAGAAGAACGCCAGCTAGTACTCTTTGCTCAGCTACAGCTACTTCAGGCTCGTCTCCGGATCCAGCTCCGTCAGAATTCGTTTTATCCTGCTGTTCTAGATGTGCCCTACTATTATCTAACCCTAACCCTTCAAACCCAACTAGGCCAGAGCCGCCTTCATCAGTGACTCGAAGTTGGGCTTGGCTGAGGGGATGACCAGACAGATTTCCTCTGCCATCATTTCCTTGTCGAAAAAGAGGGCCTTGATGATGAAGGAGTCCTGATCCCTGATGGGGAGGGAGAGAGAATAGAACTTCTCGGTGATGTACTAACGCGCTTTGCACTTATAACAGATGATTTCATTTTAAATCTCGCCGCTGAAGCACTCTTAGATGAAGTCGAATTCTTTCTGCGCTTTTAGCTATTTGCTTAGAATCTAGAGAAGCGTCGTCAGAAACTACTGGGCGTCCTACTGTTTGTGTCCTTTGAATTTGTCGCTCTTGCTTTCTACTAGACTCTTGAATCGATGGATTTACACTTTGACATTCTCGAAGACGCCGTGACACAGGTTGGACAGCTAGCCTAGGAGAGAATCTTTATCATCATATTGCTTTCCCATGACGAAGTTTTTAAACTTGCTGAAGTTTAGTATGCACTGTAGTATGGAATTCATATAGCAAGTATTGCCAATGTTGGGAATGCCCTTCCTCTCGTATTTGGCAGGACTGAGCATAACCTTGGACCCCTTCACAGTTATCTTGCCGAGCTCCTTGTTGATGCTCTCGATTGAAAAAATCTACTCCTTTGTGTATTTTTAGTTCTTGAAGTGTACTTTCACATTCTTGTTTGAAATTTACACGATGTAGCATTCCCGCTCGACCCCCTTATTGCTGGCCAGGTAGAGCTTGTCGCCGAAGAAGACCTTCTTGTTGTCCTTGAACAGCCTTTCGAACTTGAAGTTCTCCTCGGCCTCCAGCAGAATTAGAAATGCTTGACTCCTCACTCTATATTCGTTAAGAGTTTTTTCTTTTAAGACCACTGGTAATCATAATACAGTCGAAGATCGGCTAGCCGAAGTTACGAACCTTAACAAGCAGATTTTTAAAGTTCTTGGATTTGACTACCTCCTACTGCAAGAGATGCTCTCTGAAATCTCCAACCTTCAGGAATTTGGAATAGAATTTCCCAGCTACGTTGAACAGGGTCGATTAAGTGAACAGCATGATCTTGAGAAACAAAGGGTCAAACTCAAAAGCCTCAATTTAGTTCCTGTAAAAGCGCTTGATCTCGAGGTTGAACCCATAAATATTGGCAAGAGTGGTCCAGGCCTCCTATTTTATTAGAAGGAAATCCGTGTCCTGCTTTAACTCATTACTGATCTACCCTTTGAACTACCCTTATAGGAATAGGTTCTCTATTTATCCTGGATTAACTGTAAGGTCCTTCACAGTGCTGATCTTTTTGCTGCTGAAATTAATTTTTTTTTTTGAACCGCTCTCTTTATTTTTGTCTTCAATTTTATTCAATGCATACAATTTCCAATTTTTGAGCCAGTTGAGGTTGATAGCGTATGCTACCTTGCATGTGTTTTAGATGGTGAAGCTATTGTAATGGGATGTCCAATTGATGACCATCTTGGCCTCCATTTTCTTTTCGCGGGCCAAGATGTCAAAGTCCTGGAGTAAAGCAGAATAGCTGATTTTATCAGTCATGTCAGAGTAGAGGTCAATGTCTTTGGTACTTTAGACCTTCAAATCATCCTTGAGCACATGTTTCCACATCTTTTAGATTTTGATGATATCAGCCTAAGTGTAGTCCTATTTGATCTAGACGCCTGCCATTATGACCAATGCTTTCATCCGAAGAGACTCCGAGCAAGACATCAAGAAGTTCAGACATACGATGATTTCATTCGCAGTCAATTAGTCCTTGTATTCGTAGCAAAATGAATTGTAGATGGCCACTACAATACTCTTGTTAACAGGCTACTTCTTTGCGTTTACTTAGGCCATAAAAGATTTCCTTGAACTATTTGAGGGAGACTTTGCCATTTTAAGAGGTAAGCTGTTTGAACTTGCGCCTGAGGATAATCAGCAGTTCGAGGAAAGAGTCACTGCACTGGTCCTTCGCACTTGGCTCCTCCTTCTCAATCACTGATGAGTCATATTACGATAATACAATCTCTGTGAATCTTGGAAACAACTCCCCATTTAATTTAATGCGAACAAGTGTCCTTCTCTCGCTCAGAAAAGCTTTCTCTGCTCGTTAGTAAATTCTCTCCAAAATTAACGCCTACTCCAACATCCCGCCCAACATCCTCTCCTTGGTCGATAGGCGTCTCCTTGCCATTCCTAACCACCCCCTCGCCATCCTCAAGTCTCATATCATAAAGAACCTAAATGAATGCGATACCAAGTTCGCAGTGTACTAAGACTTCTCTCCAGTGGTGAGCGTGGCTGCCAATTTCGACAACCTGCTTATTCCGGCAGACCACATTTCCAGGAAAAAATCAGATACTTATTATCTCAATTAACACTAGTTGCTTAGGACTCACACTACAACCCACTAGATTTAGGTTATGAAGAAGGGTCACGAAGCGTTCCTCATTTTCGCAGACGTTTATCGCAGGGATGAGATCGATTCCACACATTATCCTGCTTTCCACCAGATGGAGGCAGTCAAGTTCTTCTAAAATCTTACAGGCTCTGGTGCTACTGCTGTTATTATCTAAGACCTAAAAATCACTTTAGAAAAATTAGCTGTCTCCCTGTTCGGCGACGTTCAGAGGAGATGGGTTGATACTACCTTCCCTTTTACCGACCCCAGCTTCGAACTAGAGGTATATTACCAGGGTCAGTGGCTCTAGCTGCTGGGGTGTGGGAAACTGCGCCAATAAGTGATTAGCAAATCAGGACGCAGCTGCCAGGGATGGGCTGCTGGACTCGGACTATAAAGATTTGCTATGAGGCTTTTTAATATCCCCGACATTAGACTTTTCTGGTCGAAGGATTAAAGATTTATCAAACAGTTCACTGAAGGAAAGATTACACAATTCAAGCCATTCGGCAAATACCCAAGTTGCTTCAAGGACATCTCCTTCTACCTCAACGGCGAGTTTTCGGAAAACGACTTCTACGAGTTCATAAGGGGCAAGGGAGGCGACTTGGTGGAAAATGTGTAGCTAATCGACACATTTGAGAAGAACGGAGTGAAGAGTCTGTGCTACAGGATAAAGTACTGCTCACTGGAGAAGACTCTTTAAAACGAATTTGTAAATCAGCTCCACCAGAATGTAAGGGATCACATCGAGGGCGTACTCCCTGTTAAGCTGCGCTGATTAGAATTATCATTTAATTAATGCACATTTCTAGACAGTCGATAGACTCCACGTACCAAGAAATCGAGAACGACAACCTGTAGTGGGCACTCCCCCCTCGCGAGCTGCCTCTCAACATCAAGGCCGCCTAGCTGGTCCGACTTACAAACAATGCCAAATTCTTTTAAGCTCAGTACGATCAGGAACGAAACGAAGTCAATAAACTAAAGAACTAGTTAATCTAAACAAGGAAATTGTTGAATTGTAGAAATTTAATCAGCCGTCGAGGATATTATTTACAAACGACTCAAACAAACTCACACAAACATAGCAGAAATGGGTGTCTCCTAGCTCTGTTTGCTCTTCGATCAAGATCTCGCCACATACAAGTAGACGTCCGAACAGCGTCAAGCCTAAATCCTTACTCTAAAACACGAGTTCACGAAAAGCGAGAAGCAGTACGAATAGCAGCATCTCCTAATGCAGATGAGGATCAGGTAGGAGAGTGAAAAGTTAAAAAGGAAGTAAGCCTAAATGCTATAACGACTGTAAGCTCAGGCCAACTAGTTCGCACTAAACAAGCAGAACATTATGTAGTAGCTAAAGTCACTGGACAGGTAGATAGGCAAACTGAACAGCGAAATGTCCAAGAAAGAGAGAGCACTCGAACTAAGGCGCAAAGAGCTTGAAAAGCTGCAACTAGACATGGAGCTTTAATAAAAGCGGTATCTTGAGGGGCTTGAGAACCAGAAGAAGCAGAACGAGCAGAGGATAGCTTCTATTGAGCAGGTTCATGAGAAGATGCTTGTCAAAATTGGCAAGGAGAACGAGCAGATGATCGCCAGGATGACTCAAGACAAGTAGCAGACTATCGCCTTTATAAAGGAGTCCTATGAGAACCAACTCCTCAATTAGAAACTCTACACCGCCCAAAAATAAAGCGAGCTTCAGACAAAGAACTAGAAGCTATTCGAACTAAATTAGCGATGCGAAAGTATTGAAAACAAGCTCAAGAAGACTCAAGAGTAGAAAAACGCAATTAGTGAGACCCTGTCTGCTAAGTAGCTAGAACTAAAGGCCAAGAAGGAGACGCTGATTTAGACCAAGAGATAATTGAAGAAGACCAGTTAGTTCCTACAGGAAAAATAGCAAACTCTTGAAAAAGTGAAAGGCGAGCTTGAGGCCGAGGAGAAGTAAGGTAAGTACTTGAAGTTCGAGCTCAACAAGGCCTCCATAAGGATCAACTAGCTCTAACACGAGTTTAGTCTCAACAACTAGCGCAAAGAGGCGTTGATCAAAGAGATACGATGTCAGGCGGAAAAGGACTTGCTCTCTTTGAAGAATACACACGCCTAAGAAATGTACTAGTTAAACTACCAACTTAAAGACTCCTCCAACAAAATCATTGACCTGGAGAACTAGATCTCCAATAGGCTCGAGATCATGAAAAACCTTGAACTGCAGCACGAGTTAGTCAAAAACCAAATGCAGGAAGAGCACAAGGCCGAGCTGGACCAACTGATGCTATCGCACAATACTTAGCTCCACTAGACCTTGTTGTTGATCGAGAAGAGCAAATCTGAGTTCATGGAGATGCACAATTAGGAGTTGGCTTACCTAAAGCACTCTCTGACCACAGGATTCTAAGCTGAGCTGGCTAGAATTACTGATTAATTCAAAGTTAACGAACAAATACTGATTACTCAGTTCTAAAACTAGAAGAGCAGAAGGTAATAACTACAAGCTCTCTACTCCTCGTCATAGGCTAAGGCCAAGTAAACTTACAAACAGCTCATTCAGAACCACTAATTCTAGATGCAGGGCCAGCGCTAGGCCTTCCAAAATTAACTTTCCAGAATTTAGCACTAGGCTACCCTTCATCAAGCAGAACTCAAAATTAGGCTGTAGTGTTAGCATAAGCTGGCAGTTCAACAAATGCAGACTATACACGAAGAGCAGATCAGAGTCCAAGGCGAGTACATCGCGCAGCTCGTGGCAGAATAGAAAAAGAGGGCTTTGTAGCATTAATAAAAGCAGCGTAAACTGCTAAAAGAATTGAAGTAGTAGCACTAGGCGCAGATAAACTAGCTGCTGACGAAGATAAAACAACTCTAAGACAACTATGAGTAATCGAATCGGGAGATTATTGAAAAAATCAGGAGCTAATACTAGGGCCAGATTAGAGGACTCGAGGAGAGCCAATCCAGGCGCATCGCTGACCTCGAGAAGGCCAGTGGGGAGGCCCTCCGCCAGCTCTAGCTCAACCATTAACTCCTAGTTACGAGCCTGGTCGAGGACCACCAGAAGAGAGTTTAGGTCATCCAGCAGAGCCACGCAGTCTAGCTCCAAGAGAGGATTAAGTGTCACTCAAAGGAAATTGAAGAAATCAACTTGCAATTCTAAATCGAGAAAGACCTGGCCTCCCACAAGCACTCTATCGCCATCAAGGAACTCCAGGACTCCTGTTAGAAGAAGGTCGAACAGCTTGCCTTCAAGATGGATCAGGAAATAGTCTTGATCTCCAACCTCCTCAATATCGAGGTGTAGCGGCACCATGAGACCAGACTCACCTCAGAATAACTCCTACACAGACTCGATGAGAAGATAAATTTCCTAAAATCTCAAATTTCAACAAAGCAGAGTTAAAATTAATAACTCCTTCACAATTACAGTTCGTTGAGCAAAATCCATTAGGCGAGACTGGACGAGCTAAAAAACATCCATGAGGGTCAGTTGCGCGGCAAATAGCTCGAAATATAGAAGCTGACCAATGGAATCAAGTAACTCAATTAGCAATTCAAGCTCAAGCTTAAGCTCTTCGAAGAAAATCTGTCCAACAGGATCAAGGAGGAGCGAGAACTAATCTTCGAGGAGTTTAGGGCTCAGATCCAATAGCTAATCGACCAACTCAAGCAGGCCCAGGAAGCCCAGCGACTAACGAAAGAAGGGTGGGAGAACGACATCCTTACCTGGAAGCAACGGTACTTCCAGCTGGAGAAGACGTTCAACTCTAGGCCTGCTCGAACCGAGGACATCAGGGAAATAAAACGCCTAAACCAGGAGATTGAAAGCTTCAACTAGAAGATGGAGATAGCTGAGAACAAGATCAAGAACATCAATTAAGTCGTCTACTACCTCCATCTCGAACTCGAAAACTACAAGGAGATGTACGCCATCTTTGGGGCTCACCGTCCCGAGGGCATGGACGCAGACTCCTTCCTTAATAAGGAGGCCATCCTCAACAGCAAACTCGAGGAGTACCACAAAAAGGAGCTCAAGGAAAAGTTACATAAAATAGCATCACACAAATTCTAGCCAGCCAGCGCCCCTGAGAGCAAGAGTTTCGTTGCCAAAACCATACGCCGCTATTAAAAGAAGTACAGTATTCTCAAGAATCAGACCGAAGCAGCTGAAGGCAACTCCTCCAAATTGAATCTCTCCTTCATGGACGAGGGCACTTAGGAATTCTGCGTAAAGGCCAACGTAATTCTTGACAGCATCGGGAGCAAGCAGCGTTCGAAAGTAATGTCGCTACGGCGAAAATAATAAAAGTGTGGACAAGTGCGCAAGCTGGAGAAGATCCACAGAGTAGAGTAGAAGCGAGAGTACTACTCGAACCTAGTAAAACAGTTCTAAAACCACAAGATGTCAATGAAAGCAAGCCGAGTCAACTCATTCGACTCATGACTATTGTTTACTCAACTTCTCAACTCGCCGCCGTTATATTATACGCTGGAGCGAGTTCTCGTACAGCTTCTTCTGCCCCTTGCCGTGCTCCTCCAGCCGGACGCTCTTGCTGCCTTTCACCGTCGCTTGCTCTGAAAAGTCGATCGGCTTCCGGAACTAAAACTTCACGGTCTGCAGTGTCGACTTCAGCAGGTCAGCGTAGTCAGCCTAAAGAGCCAGTTTGTTAATCTGTTCTTTGACTTCAGGTAAGTCCATGAGTTCCTCCACAGTGATACGATCCTTGGGATTCTTCTCTAGCATTCGTTGCACTGTCAGCTGCAGCTAGCTGCTGTAGCCCTATATTTTCTTTGGCTTGTCTTTGCAGATGCTTGCGTATATGCTCTTGTCAGGATTTCACCATCACCGTGTCCCCTTCAAACGGTCTTTTCCCCGTCGAAAGCTAGTAAATTGTGCACCCAAGCATCCAGATGTCACCCTGGAATCCAGGCGACTGAGAAGTCCCCGACTATGGAGAGAGGTAGTAAGGAGTGCCCTTGAGACAGACATCTGAGTGACCAGTCTGGTGCGAGATGCCGAAATCGGCTAGCTTAACTCTGGTGCCCCTCCTGAGTATATTGGCGGGTTTAATGTCCTGGTGGATGATTCCGTTCGATTTCAAATAGCTTAGGGCCAGCACCAGCTGAGCCAATATATTCCATAAATCTCCTTCGCTGATTCGCTCAACACTCCGCCTTAAGTTGCTGAGATCCCCGTCCTCCATGAACTACAGCTACATGCAGACAGTCCCCTCCTTAAAGCAGTGGGAAATGAGCTGGACGATGTTGGGATGCTTTAGTCTGGAGTGAATGTAAAGCTCCTGCGAAGGGGAGTCGTGTGAGATCGGACAGCGCTTGAGGACGGTAGTGGGACTGCTCCTAAAGATTTGAGAGAGGGAGCTGGAGGCAATAAGGTTTTACATAATATGAAAATCAGTTAGCACGAGTTGCTCGATGATCCACTGTAAATAATTTGCAATGCACCAAGTCAGAAGAGTGCCCTTTCCGGCCGGCCCCACCAACTAGACCTACCCGGGCACTCCGCTTAAGAGGCTGCCCAACCCTACTCACCAGGATTCCTCCTCCTTCATCCAGGTAATTGATTTTAGTCAGGCTGATAGTATACTCTAAAAGCCCAAGTCATTCATCAATGTTTTTGAGAATCATGTCCCCGACAGATAAGTCAGCTTCAGCAAAGAGTTTCCAACCAAAACAGCAGAAGAAGAAATACAAATCCTCGATTTACCCACTCGCAAGAAGCGCAAACCTATTTTCCAGCAGGAGCGATAGACCAACAGCCAAAAAAAGCATGAAATCAGCAGCCTGATGATGCCCTTCCTGAATGGCCCAAACAAGCAATAAGAGAAGCAAAAAATAAAAAGCTTCGTGGAGCACCAGAAAGTGACTCTGAAGAGGATGGAATAGCGTTTATTGACTTAAGATTACTAAACTTACAAGCTAAATCTGGACAGGTATCTTAGGTACATTTAATAGACCTTGTTCTTCATCCAGCCTACCTAATCTGCATTCATCTTGAAGGACACCGAATTGGAATCTGCAGTCAACCTCCTTGAACTCCATCTTAAAGCCAAGCAGGCTGAAATCAAGTCCAAGCTTATTCAGAATCAGGCTAAACGCACTTTGCTCGAAAAGGCGATCTAGGCTTAGTTGGGAATGAGCGAAATCAGCGAGAGCACATGCAGAGAATGGCGTAAGGAGCTGCACCTCCTGGACGAATCATAGCGAGCTTACCTGCAGGCGGTTATGAGCGGGAGACAGCGAAAGTGAGTATAATAAAATGGCTTAATAACTTCCAATAATATAATTTATGAAGGACATTCTACCGCATTAGGTAAAGGACTTATTGGTTAAGTACGATGACTCCCCGCACTTCAAGTTTATCGCCGAGGATCAGCTCTTGGTCCTCCACAACAAGTGTGCCTTCGAGCTACTCGTCCAGAAGGCCCTCCGCATCAACTACAAATATTTGCAAAAGATTCTCAAAGACGAAGGAATCAGGACCAAGGTCATCAAGAACACTCCCCCACTCAAGCCCTAGGAACTCACTCTTGACTCTGTTCTGTAAAATATTCACACTCTTTATGAAAATCAAAGAAGGCTTTCCTCCCTTTGCAGCAAATGCATTTAGGAGAGCAACAAGCTGCTGCTCCGTTGCAAAGTAATATTCTAGAACTACAACCGAGTGTGCAGAGAAAAGGAGAAGGTGATGGAGAGCGTGCTGGTGAACGCAATCCTGGGCGGCATAGCCAAGCGAAAAGTTATTTAAAACTAGCAAAACTTATTATAATTTTTCAAAATAGAGCCAGAGCTTAAGCACGTCCACATCCCCATCCCCAGCACCATAGAGGACGATATCTGCTTCACCCCCATCAGCGAGGTCGACTTCTTCCAGGTCGAGGCGATGGGAGGGGAGAGCGAGGTCCTGGACCTGCGGGAGAGCAACAACCTGATGAACAGCCTCCGGGAGAGCACCAACTGTCTGTGGCTCATGCGGGAATCACTTTGACTAGTGAATTAGCTGTACCCAGCTTCAATCTACTCAATCTATTAAAAATTATTATTTTAATAATGTACAGGTCCCACAGAAAAACTAAATTGAGCATTGACATTGGGCTATCCACTTCCAAGACCTGCTCTACCACCATTTCACGCCTCAACAGCAGCAAGTCCCTCCGGAGGTCCAAGCACGTCTTCAGCATCTCACGGCATTTCGAGAAAAGCAGCAAATAACTGATCAGCAGCACGAAGAGTCTTTTCCGGGCTAAGCAGTAATCCTAAAAGAAATTATAATAGGATATAAAATTAAAACGGTAGTTCTAAATTGCGCTTTAATCCAGGAATTCCGAATTAGACAGCCGCATTAACCGTAGGCTCTTCCACTACTATTTTGTGTGTGCTCGCATCCAGCGCACCGTCGACGATGCCGTCCCCCTCCGGACTCTCTCAAACTACTTCCGTGCCTTCCTCCAGTATTAGAAATTCAGAAGGCTTCGAGAAGTTTTAAATACCATTAAAAATATTTCAACTCTAAACAAAGTAACTGGGGTCCTGAGGAGGTCCTTAAAACGTCCCAAGAACTCCAACGCCAGAGTCTTGAGACTTGAGAGGCTAAGCGGTATCGTAATATCTATTTTAAAGATCTAAGAAGTCCGTTATTTATGTGTTGACTTTCTTAAGCCCTTTAAAACAGTTCGCCTTGCCCTTAGTGGCAATAACTTGCAGGACTTCGAGAAGGCCTAGCGCCTGTCTCACCTGCTGGTGGTCCTAGAATCATAGCAGAAAGTATCCTTATTATCTGATTTGTTATAGATTAAAAAATAGAAGTTGCATAAAGTGGCCATGAGGCTCATTATGTCCACCAGAATCAAGCGATTCGCCCGGTAATATAGAATCCGGAATACAATTATCACTAAAAAAAGCAAGGTCCACTACGATTCTAAACTAGATTTCATGTACAAAGGGCCAGACTTCCAGAAGGACCTAATCGGCTTCTTTTCAGTCGTGAGAGGGCCAACCACCAGAGTCTAATTCTATTATCCAGGCTTTTATGCTGCTGAGATTTGGAGCATCCCAGAGGAGTTTGACATTTAAAAGTTAGGGAGCGAGATCCAAGTGCACCTCTTCGCGAGAAGACTCTCATTAAAGAGGATCTTCTGTAGAGAGTCTAAGCAGCTTGCACTCATCCAGAATTATGTAAAAGTCTATCTCGCCAAAAAAGCCCTTAGGGCACAACGGGCTATCTCCTAAATAATTTACAATAAAACCAGCTTCACAGTCATTTCCTAGCTGATTGTCTCCCTGATCATCTTTAGGAAGACGACCTATCCGTACTACCGACTGCACTTCACCTCGACCAGACAAGGCTCATTCCAACTTTAACAGGACTTCAAGTTTAGACTTTGCGACAGCAACTTCACTCGCTCGGTAGCAAAGGAGGTCCCCCTGCTGAAGCACCTGATTGCTGTGGACAGATGGAAGGTGTAGCTGGACATGAAATCGGTGTAGTAGACATTCAATAACTAGTATGAGCAGGTGAGTTATTCAAAAAAATCATAGAATCGGCTTTTGTATCTCCTGAACAGTATGGTTAAAAGGTTCAAGCGCGCCAGGGAATTCAATAGGTCCTATCCCATCTGCAGATTTCTCTACATAAATTCCAGAAACTATTTGCTTTCTGTGCTACAGCATCCTGAGCAGCAGAACGCTTTCAGAGTATTCATGGAGTCGATGGCGGCAGATGTTAAGTTTACTGCTTATGCGGATATCAGTCTATCTACCAAATTGATCATTGAGGAGTCCAAAAATCCATTATAATTTATTATCATAGACTCGAAATCGATCAGGTTGAACTAGTAGGCCCTAGTTGCCATGAAAAGCAAAAAACGCAAGCTGGCTAAAGTCAATGTCAAACATAAAATCGATGGCCTAAAGGAGAGCTTTGAGCGGAGAGTGCTGCAGCAGAAAATCGGTAATTTCACGGTGGTGTTGGTTTAATCTAAATATCTGGACTAGGACTAAAGCTTTTAGCGGAGAGAGTTCAAGGTGAAGCTGCTGCAAGGAGAAGGAGAGGAGCGGCAGCTACTGTGTTAGAGGGGAGTGAGCCTGAATATGGGCTTCGGACTGAAGGACCGAGTTTGCAGAGTGGTAGGTGTTTAAGAATAGAGCCTCAGGATCGAATTTCTTATGGCTGGGCACTCATAAATATTTTACTTGTGATTCAACGACTCTACTCAATCTACTTCATCAGCAGCAGCCACTCCTTCCGCAGCGTCTCGATTTCCCCCAGCTGACTCATTATCTACCGCTTCTTTTGCAGTTTTTCGAGCACTGCCTCTTAGATTGCCCTCTGGGCGTGGATCAGAAGTTCTTCATGATCCTGTTGCTGCTACTCCTCGGGCTGCAACTCCTAATTGCAAGGAGCATTCTTGGAAGCTTCTTTGGATTATGAACTCCTTAATTTCTTGAGTTTGGCGTTGAGCTTACCCCTGCGCTTCTAATTTTCGGACTCGATTTCTTTGATGACCTTATGTGACTCTTGGATTTCGGAGTTGAGCTGGGAGTTGGAGAGTAGAAGCCTGTCAAGCTAGCTCTGAAGCATGTTTTCCTTTTCAGTTAGCTACTCGAGATTCATAGAGTTCAACTCGGAAGCGTTGATCAGGAGGTAGAGGTTTGCCTGTTCAGATAGTATTGCTCGTTTCAAGACTTTGAGCTCTTTGGGGGCCTTGCTCAGTCTCTATTTCAGCTTTGATATTTCTTTGTTCAGCTACCTCCTCTCTTATTGAAGTTGGGCGATGTCGTCTTTGAGACAGAGCACTTACGCACTCTTCTCAGAGATCACTCTCTCGATGAAATTGTTGTTCGGGCCGTTGCTTTTGTAGCTGTTTCGTTCGATTAAAGATAATGTGCGGCTTAGTCTGCTATTGTATTTTTCCTCAATATGGAACTTCCCTTGCAGCTGCCTGTTCTATTATTTAACCTTGGCTATTTTTTACTTGATTACTATCAGGTCGTCAGGAGTTAGTTTGGCGACCAAGTCCTCGATGACCTTGGTCTCCTTCTTCTTAAATTGCAAGGATATCTTGCTACTCTGAGTCTGCATTTTTATATTGTCTTTCAATCATACTATTCCTCATTATCGAGAGACAGCTAGCCGAATTTCTCATACTGCTTTTTGTGGATCCACAGGCACACTGCAGCGTCCATGGCCGCGTAGTGGACTTGCGACTCTCTGAGCGGACGCAATTCCCAGTTGGAAAGCGTCTAGGTCTTGTCCAAAGTCTTTTTGAGATAGTACTCTGTGAGGTACTTGAGAGAAGACTTCTTATCCTTGGTGAGCTTCTTATGGATATCGGCGATATCGACAATCCTGACTAGGTTCTGGTAAGGACAATACGACTGATGGTTTTTTAATGAAAGTATAAAGCGATTTTAGGTCCTGTCGGACAGTGTGCCCGATCTTTATCTTTTACCTGCTCTCAAGGAACTGCTGCAGGTCTGCAACCAATTCCTTCACTAACTCTGCTTCCAGGAGGTCCACGATGAACACCTCGCCCTACTCATTCGCTATCTGCACCAGAGCCGCGTGTTTGGGCTTGTCCAAGGAGTTATTCCCAGGACGTGTCTCAGTATCGAAGGCCAGGATCTTTTTGGTCTTAAGATTGGCCTTGAGCCTTTCCAAATCATCTTTATTTTGGACGATGATGACATTTTCTCTGGAAATTCCGAGTTCGGCCAGCGACAGAGCTGCAGGATCCATCGGAGCGAATTTGTCAACAGCTTTTTCAAAAGACTTTACTTAGGAGTCTCGGTTATTATTAAGAAATTAAAGTGCCTCCTTCTTTTAGATGCAGTTATTTTTGACAAGCTAATACTTCCTCTCCAGGTAGAGAGCCTACTAGAACATGCATTTAAAAATGAGGTCCTCAGTCAGGAAGCCAAGTATCGTTTTATTGTCTTTATAGAGCTACTAGCAGGTGTTCCAGCCTACTTCAGCTATGAAAAATCTTAAAGATTTTTTGTCGAGTCTATTCTTGATTTAAGGGAATTTGGCGATGTTGAAGTCCATCTGCTTTATCACGCTGGCCGCCTTGCCGCTCTGCTTTTATTCATTGAGAGTATTTACTATTGTGCGAACGATGTTGGAGTCTTAGTCGATTTTGAAAAATTTAAGGAGGGCGACAATGTCAGTAGTGCTTTCCTTGTTAAGTTTTTTCAATATAGCTCGGATTATCATTTATTAATTGACGGAGTCTCTTAAGTTAAAATACGAATCGTAGTAGGGTAAGGCCCCTGGATGGATGTACTACCAATTTTCCTGAAAGAAGGCAGCTTGCTCCATGAGGTCCACCTATTTGCTCTTGAACATGCCTAGAACCGCCTTGAACAGTAGCGAGCTAGCCTCTTTCTCGCTAAGAAAAGCCACAAGTTTAGGGAGCTGGACTTTGAGAGACTCGAGCTAATCTTTATTGAGAGGATATGAGAAGATATCTGCGAGCAAGGCCTGGGAGGGCTTGTTGAGCCTGACAAAGGTGAGTAGTTCTTGCAGAGCAGAGCCGTCGCACTTAACTAGGTCAGAGCAGTACAGAGGGGCCGAACGTCGAAACTGATAGAGTCCATTAATTATTGCTGTTCCAGACGATATGAAACTTAATAACCCAGACTCATTATTCAGCCTGCTCATCGCCCAGGAGCTGGCCGTCCTCTTCCTCATCGTATTCGCCGCTGTCCTCCTCGCTCAAGTCTAGTAATACTCCTCCTACATTATCGTCCTGGCCATCGGCTACGCTCTCCACATCATAATCCTCATGCACTTCTACTTCGTCAAGTAGAGTCTGGTCCTCGACTCTTGCTTCAAGTCACTTCTTGCCGCACTAATAACTCCACTGGTTCTTGGCACTAAAATAAACCGTCAGGCCCTCCTACTCTACGGATTCTGCCGGATGATTTTCGTGTAGCTTGCGCTGACAGGCCTGGGCTGGAACGAGCACAGCAGGGGAGTAGGTTTGGCACTGGGCAGCCTGGGGACAATATGGGTGCTGCTAAAGCAGATAGTGATGGTGAATCTGATACGAAGAGAGTTGGATTCTAATGGATGAATATCAGAACAGAGTAGATTGGTGCATCAACTCTCTATCACCTATAATCAGCCCGCCCAGCATCTGCAAACTGCCCTGCCGTTACAGACCTACTCGTCGTTCCAGGCTCTAGCCCATCACCTCTCCTCGCATCATCATTGGCGAACGGCTCTCTCGGAATCCTCGCTGCATACCTTTTCCAGGCGA
Source organism: Craspedacusta sowerbii (assembly GCA_003687565.2). NCBI lineage: Eukaryota > Metazoa > Cnidaria > Hydrozoa > Limnomedusae > Olindiidae > Craspedacusta > Craspedacusta sowerbii. The sequence continues at coordinate 114,987 of QQSS02181540.1, forward strand.
AAGCGATCTGCGCATCACTTGGGAGTCGAACGGCATCATATGATCCATCCTGATCCCGCCCCTTCGTTCGAGCAAGGACGTTAATTCACCAGGATGACCCATATTAAAGCCAGATGCGTAGTCGGAGTGGTTGATGAAGTTGTGCCCCACATTCATAGGTATAGTAGTGGACATAGTGGGCATCATGGGCATGCTACTGCCCATGTTGGGCATGACTGGCATATTGTGAGAGATATTGGGCATCATGGGCATGTTGTTTGATAGGATCGGCAAGTTGTTCGGAATGTTGTTGGGCATTGGGAAATTCGATTTGAAGTTCATCATTTGTGGGGGCGAGCTTAAGCCAGTCATGGGGCCTGAATACATCTTGAGGTTGGGGATCATGTTGGGACTGTTGTGCGGCATTTTAATGAGATGCGGGGAGGGCATGGGATGCATCGGCTTAAACTCTTTTTTGTCGAAATACTTGGGAGTGTGGAAATTATTTTGTCTGGTGCTGTTAAGAGACTGATTAATCTACAAAGAGCTGCGTCTTGGCTTCTAAACGTATTAGCTGAAGGAGTTGTGTACTCTCGCCTTCTCTTTTTTGATTGGCTGTGGAGTCTTCTCTATCACCTTTACGGGACGATTCTCAACAGGCGCAGGAGGAGGAGTTAGGGGCGACACAGCAGGGGTTTATTTGGGGATGGGGTGCATATTAAACCCTTCCTCAGGGAAATTTCTGACAATCTTTTAATACAGCTGGTCTGATAGGGGGACGGGCTGAGTGGGTTGAGACTCCCTGCCTTCAAGCACTTTAGGCGGTAGGAACTCCTTAGACTCTAAAGCCTTATAGTTAGTGCGGTTGTAATTACAGATCTGAACAAGGAAGCCCTCGTACTGCTTGATGTAGGTGTTGAATTTGGAAAGCATGATAGGCCTAAGCGCACTCTCTATCTAGACTTTCTTGGCAGGCTCGACTTAAGCGATGGCAGGAGGGGCAGTTATGTAGTGTATTTTGTCGACTTAGACAGTGTGTACGACTAGTTTGCGACTGAAGAACTCCTTCAGCAGCATGAACCGGAGTTTCGAGTAGATTGATTGCAGCTTGTTCATGGCATTTTGAATGGCCAATTTGAGTCTCTAGCTGCGGTTTTTTAGTTCGTAGAAACTCATCTTCTTGAAGAGTTACTGCTTAGATAACAGGACTTTGAGCGCCGCGATCAGCAGGTAGGGGTTCTTCGACTCCCTCAGCGAAGGAGGGGAGATCGTCTCGCTCAAGCTGTTCAAGTTCACGCTTATCAATCTCTCAGGAGGCAACTTAGTCAGTGATTAATGCTTCTTGAAATTAGCGATGGCTGAGTAGCTTCCTCCCTTGGAAATGGACTGCCTCTTGACTACTACGGAGTTAATACTGTTGGCTAAATTGGTAAGTTTTTTGACGTGATTGCTTTGGCTTTTGAGGGATCTTATAACCTCCTTGTCCATCCTGGATTGAAAAATCCTAAGAAAGTTGGTAAGGGATTCCTCTACGGAGTCGATGATAACGTACTGCTTGCGCTTCTTGAAGTGCTACACAAAATTATACCAGAACAACATCTTGTGAGAGTGGTACTTTTAGAGTTTTAAGTTTCTTTGCGAAGAATTAGTACATTAGCACGTCGCCCACGAATTATACCTGCTGTACTGTCTATTCCTCGTAAGTCTAGATGTTCTCCTACTCGACCTCCTCCTCAAACCGGAACTCCGTCAGCAGCGAGGCCACCATGCTCCCGCTGTCGATCGTCATTGTTGATCTCCTGTTCGATAATTTCATTTGATTCATTCTGTTAATGCCACTTACATCCTACCTCGATATCACCGCCAGGTTTCCGATCTGCACCTCGCAACCTTCGCCGTCCCGCATGTTTGCTGGGCATTCTCTACTGTAAACATACAAGAAGGCTTAGTAGTAGGCCCAATCAAAGGTTGCATCCTAAATTGCAGTGCGACTCTTAACTTCTTACTTCAAATGGCTGGAAGGAGGCGACTTTGTGGAGACTATCCTGAAGGATCCGATAGTCCACTTCAACAAGTCGGGACTGGTTGAATATTTCCAAAGAATTTGCGGTCGGTCGGACTACATAATGCGAATGGCCTAATCCTTAAAGGCAGGGACTTTGAGCATACCTCCGATTGGCTTTTAGCCAATGGATATTGAAGGTATCTATCTCTAATAAAATAAATTTAGCTAACTGTTTCTGGCGCTTTGGGGTATTGTCAGGGGAGTCTAGCAAGGCCTTGATATCTCCGAGATAGTCAAGTCCTGCAAACGCACTCTCCTCTAGCTTAAATTATCCAAGTAGGACATAACATCCAAGCCCTCCGACCTTGACTGCTCCTTATTCGTGCAGTTCTGCAGCTAGAAAGAAGTAAAGATTACTCCAGTCTAGTCACGCTGGTAGTAGTGCTTCTAAAGAATGCTAAAGTAACTGTCCTGCATATATCATTTCTTTAGAAGCAACACCTTCGAAGAGATCCTTGCAGGCTTGGCTTATCTTAGTAGGAAACTAAAGAACCAACTCTCCCTCTCCTACCTGCTCATCAAATTCCTAAATTTCACTTTGCGATTCGGTTTTTCTGCTACATTCAAAGAGATCGCTGCAAACTCTCTTTGCAAGAGCATAAAGTTAACCGATGACTTGAGAGTGCATGTGTTTCTTCAAGGAGCAATCAAACTATCAGTTAGTATGTTGGACAGAAAAAACAAACTAAATCTGGAGCCTTTGAAATTCATTAATCACTAACTGAGTTCACTTAAGCTGAAAAAGATCGAGGAGGAGTATTTCATTCGCTTCTACAAAAAGTTTGTGCTTAGATATGTGGTTGATCAGCTTCTTCATATCTTTGCTGCTATAAAGAACCCTGCCGATCAGGTCTACACAATCTGGGTGTTGAGCGTCCTGCTCAGGGCCTTCGATCGCTAGAGCAGACCCCTGTCTAAGAGTCTCTGGAGCAGAAATCCTGAGTTGGTAGAGTGGTATTAATAAAAGAGGATGACTTTGTAGAACGGATAAAAAATAGGTAAGGAAAAAGTCAAAGAATATCTGGATTACAAGTTTATGTTGGCCTTAAAAACATACTTTTAGGCGACCTTCCATCTTCTGCCGAGGTTTGACATCGGCTAAGACCTTACTGCGCCCACCGAACTCTACAAGGATCTTTTTTGCTAACTACCATTCTTGACTGAACTCACCGTCTAGAATTATCGAACTGCGCTCTCATAAGTCTAGAAAGTGAGTCCGGAAATGATGATGAGCGTGTACGGGGAGGCCTCGTAGTGTCTAGTCAACATCCATCAGTTCTAGAAAAAACTTCAGTACGATTGGACTGCAGAGTTCGCCGAGGAGTTCCAAAGATGTTCAGTCAAAGCTGGATTTGCAGCCATGTTCCTTCAAAATAGGAAGGCTTAAAAGCGATTCAGGGCAAGACTAGTCGTCCCCGAAAATTGCTGTTTCCCTTAAATTTAGGTGGAAGTCGAGTAGGGCGACTTCTAAAAATGATGAGCTTATTCTTAATCAAAAGAAATTTCCGCTCGGATTGTGCGTGTCTCTCCTCCTCTCTCCCATCCCAGGGCTGAACCCTCTCGGTTCGCCCATCTGACTCGGTCCGAAGCCCATGCCCATATTTGGGTACAAGTTAGATCCAAATTGCTCTCCTCCTAATTTTCTCGAACCTCTTTAACCGCCCATTCCAAAGCCTTTGCCGTATCCTCCTGGAAAACCGAATCCGCCTAACTAAGGTCCGAATCCGCCTAACTCAGGTCCGAATCCGCCTTGAATGTTAATTCCTCCCGAGAAGCCTCGCGAGGGGCTCAGGCTTCTGCCCATGCCTCTATTAAATCCCATCCCCCCGCCGAATCTTCCGATTTCAGGGGAAATCATTTATCTCCCAAAGCCCATCTCCGGACTCATACCTCTAAATCCTCTTCCACCCATTTCGGGAGGGGACACGCCCATCAGGTTGCCCTGAATGCGCCCCTCACCCATTCTCCCGTCCATGAACGTTTGACCATTTTAAAAAGGAGGTCTAGAGTATCCATACTGTGATCGGTTAAAGTGGGGGTGGTAGTTATGGAATTGAGGCTCATGGATTGGCTGAGGTCGAGGCTGTACAGCTTATCAGGAAAATTACGAATATAGACGGGTTGAGGCACAATCACAGGTTGTTGAATGTATTTGGGACAGCAGCATTCGGGCTAAGGTTCTGCCTGCATTTCCCTGGGGTTGCAAATAGCGCAATCGGGGTCGTAGTCCTTGGTCTGCCTTCGGTCCATTTTTTAATTTTATTAACGAATCACAAACCCCTGATTTTTTTTATTTTAGTAGCAAGCGCGAATGCCTCGGCCTAGCTGCCCTCAAGTCTTAGCGACTCGCCGCGCAGCTCTATCTCGACCTGCCCACCCTTCTGCCTGACCGATAGCACCTCCGAAATGGGGAGCTGACTTTTCTTATGAGAGAAGGACTTCCTGATTGAGTTAATAAAACTTTATTTTTTAGGGTTGATCTTATGGATTAAAAAGGCGTCCACCCCGATTATCCTTGGATCTTTCTCATTCCTGCGATTGATCTTCATCATCTGAAATTCTTAGTAAGCTAGGAACTTGCCTTGCTGCTACTCTTCTTTACCCAGTTTGCTCTCACGATACAGCTACGAAGTCTTATTTGCCACTGCAAGGAGCTCGTGCGAGCTTATTTTGATCAGCGGGAAATCGAGGGGCAATTAGATGGACTAGTGGATTAGGGTCGTCTGTTTGTAGAAGGAGGAGGGGTCTGTTCGCCTGCACTGGTCAAGCAAGTCGATGACTCTCTTATTTTTCTAAATGAGGATCTTGAAAACCTTATTCGTAGAGACGTTGGTGACCTGAAAGAAAAGCTGTCCTTTTTATTAGAGGGCAGCTTGGAACTAGAAGGGAGCCTTGAACTCTCTATGCTAGCAGTGCTCTTTCAAAATCACCAGGAACTAGTCGTACCCGCAGTGAGTCAGCTTCTAGCAGGGACTGACCTCCTAGGGCATGCGTTCGGCAAGTCCCTTGATCTCGGTGCGGAGGAGCTCGAGGGGCTGCAGTGAGGCGTCCCTCTCCTTGTTATAAATCTAGACTGCTATCTTGTGGAAGTCCTGGACGGTGAGGGAGTCCTTCGAGTTTATTATCTTAAGGTTGTCCAGCCCGAAGAAATAAACTTTGAAGAGTTTGGTGCGGTTGTCCATGAGCTTGGCCAGGCTCATGCCCTAACACCCTCTCAGCCACTCCTCCTCCCAGCTGTCCTTGCTCTCGAGAGACTCCTTGCTTTTGGATTGGTCCTTAATGGTGAGGGACTTAGACTGCTGCTCCTTGAGATTGGAGGGGTTGCGGGGAGGCAGGTCAGGCTCGAATTAAATTTAGTCTTGCTAGAACTCCTAGGAGCAGTAAGATGAATTATTTACAACGGAGGAGTCGTTGTCTTAACAGGAGTCCTAGCGGAACCTCACGCCATGCAGGTAGTTTATTTAAAAAGGACTTGTGAAATCCATGTTTTAACTTATCAATCACACTTCATCACACCCTTTAGCTCACGCTCTCCCCAGTTGCACACCCACACTACTCCGTCCACCACGCTCACTCCTTAGCTCTATTTCAGCCGCATCTAGCTTTCCTCGAGCGATAGGCGAGTCAGGCCGCGTTTGTCGAGCAGGACTAGGCCCAAGTTTTAATCAGTGAGTATAAAATATTAGGAGGAGAGTGTTATTGACCGAGGGACCATGCAGTCAGCATAACTTATCGACTCAAGTGAGTTGTTAGCCCTCCTAAGAACGATACGGCCGTTCATGGAATCGCAGACGAATGTCGACTCGTCCTCGGTGAACAATATTCCCCAAGGTCGGTTCAGCTTCCCCATCTCGATAACCTAACGACCCTAGAGCTCGCTCCAAAAGACTTTGTCCTCTAAATAGCTGCTGTATATGATTCGAGTGCCTACACATTGCATGCCGTAGCAGCCGTCGAACATCTTCTACGAGGAGCATTGACTTATCTACTGTCCGCTCACCTTGAAGAAGCTGGAGTGGTTGCTGCAGGCGAAGACAAGTTAGCCCTGCCCATTCATGCTCATCGCTGTCGGCCAGTACTAATCACTCAGATTGATCTTTTTCCCTTAATTAAAATCGTAGAGTATGAGAGAGTCTTCCCCTCCTATGTAGATGCAGTTTTTCTAGCCAGCGCAGCAATGCGGCCTGAAGTCAAGAGGGACACACTCGGGCTGTCTAAGGATGAGCGAAGAGCAAGACTTGGCTTCAGAGGGAATGCGTTACAGCTGCTGGATTAGGTCAGAGATGGAGGGGGCAACTGCTTTAATGTGGTTCAAATAGCTGTTAAGTTATTTTTTCGAGTAGAAGAGAGTATTTTACTTTTAAGAGAGCTGCCTTAAATTGCGGCTGCCCGGCCCCCCTAGCTCATGCAAGACGCGTTGCTTGGAAAGTGTGAGCTGGTGGATGAGTTTTTAGAAGAGGAGACTGATATCGAGGAGGAGAGGGTCCCTAAGTTCGGTGTCGAAGGGAAGAGTGGCGACAAGTTCCTGCGGCGAGTTGTAGAGGCTGCTTTCCAAGTACTTGTGGTCAACGTCCCTATTCTATAAACTAGAATCGATTTAGATCTTGGTTGTCTCTGATGCAACACAGCCCATTTAATTTGCTATGATAATTCATATCATGGGGGCTCTCCTCGCCCTTCGTCCTGACTTCGATCCTGACCTTGCTCAGAAGGCATCTTATTGGGCCGCTACCGCCTACTATTCCAAAGAACAGATCTCCAAAAATGCATGCCATTATTGCCAGCGTTTCCAGCTGGCCGATTTTAGTTTCCACTAAGTTTTTTTCTGGGATCTACAAGCGTATGTGGCCTACTACCAGCCTGCTGATTTAATTGTCGTCGCATTTAGAGGCACTATCGACTTGCAAGAGTGGTTATAAGACTTTGAAATTGAACTAGTCGATTATAAGGACTGTAAGGGCTGCAGAGTTCACAGAGGATTCTATCGTGCACTGCAGTTTTTTGGTACCTTCTTGAATACAACTCTCAAAAACTACGAGGGCAAGTATCCCACTGCAAGGCTCTTTGTGACAGGGCATAGTCTCGGGGCAGCAATGGCTTTACTGGCATCTGTTGAGATATCCAAAACGCATTCTAACCTAATAGCGGCGTACACCTTAGGCCAGCCGAGGGCAGGCAACAAGTAATTCGCTGAATACGCCTACAACCAGGTGCAGATCTATCGCATAGTCCATGATTTGGATCTGGTCCCTCACATCCCCACAAGAACTTCAATTAGACTCTACGAGCAAAATTACCGGGAGGTTTGGTACAACAAAAATATGACAAAGAGAGGATTTATCCTGTGCAAGGAGCAATATGACAAGGAATGCTCGGAGGGCAGGGAGGGCTACACGATGGCCGAGCACGCTGCAAATTTTTATGTCATTTAATCGGACGAGGCAATAAAGTGAAATTTTATCTCCTTAAATTCGCATTAAGAACCAGCTCATCCCCAGTCAACACTCCAGCGCCGTCTCGCTCTCGAGGAGCCCATCTAAAGTCCCCTCCATTTAGTTTAAAATTCGAAAAGAATACAGCCAGCTTGTCAAGGGACCGAGTCTCTCCCAGATCAAGACCAGAGAAACCTAAGAAAGTCTTTAAAGGGTGAGCCAGCTCTGCAACAAGATGGCCAGCTAGCACCAGCAACTCTCAAAAAAGACTATGCTAAAAAAGCAGAGGATAGAGGAGATTAGATCTACGAGCGAGGCTCTGGAAGGGGCGCTAGATAGTCAGCGCAGTCTGGCTAGCAACCTATAAAAGATAAAGGAGCGAGTAGGTCTGATGGCAGACGAGTCCTCCTTCTAAAACGGAGTGCTCATTCACAAGATGAACCTCCTTAAAGAGGATTATCTAGTGTACCAGGCGAGGATATTACATCAGACTGCGCTCAACAGGATCTTTCACAAGTAGATCCTACAACTTGACATCGATCTCAAGAACAGCCAAGCAGAAATCAACCGTCTTCAGTAGGAGGCAATTAGCCTCCTAGAGCGGTAGGAATTGTGCTAACTGAAGCAGATGACGGAGGTGCTAGCCCGAGAGGAGGAGTAAAAGCTTGATCAATTCAATAGAAAGCCATGTCTTGAGTAAGGAAATCTATATCTTGAAGACACAAATAGCCAGCTTATGAAGAAAATATGGCTGGCAAGCAGAGTCTGTTAGCAGATCCTGCGATCCAAGATTAATAAAATAGTTACTCAGAAACTTTACATTCACAACGCACTTGCCATGATCAAAATGAACACCAACATCAGCGACCCAGAGGTAATTATCAAGAAGTACATCAACTTCTAAACCAACTACTCCAGACTCCTTGAATCAGTTTACTAGGCTCAGAGGAAAATCAGGCAACTTAATGAGCGCAACCTGGAGCTCCAACAAATCTTCAGCTGCAAGCAGGCCGAGACTTTGCAAAATTAGGACTAGAACATAGGCTGCTAGCATGAGGAGAAGAAGGGCTACATGAACTCAGAGGCAATCGTCCAAAAGCTATTCAGGATACAGTAGTTCCTTAAGATCTCAAGACTGAAACTAGATTCGGTCCTGCAAGTCCAGCCTTCCTAGGACAGCTACACCTAGAATATCGCAGCCATCTGCAGGACTCTCCGGGAAAATCTTTTGTGATAATTCAATTCCTGTAACTCTTCAGCCTGTTCTTCTGCAGCTCTATCTAGTTGTCGAGTTCGAGCAAGGAGGAGCCCCGGGCTGGGCGCGAGCCTGAGAGCATGCTCCTGCGGGCCTGCAGGAGACTCTGGTCGTAGGCCTGGCCGCCTGCCATCTTTATCAGCTTATTTATGTCCTTTTCGTAGATATTCCAAATATTTTAATTCTCGTTGTGATAGAGCTGCCGCATGCTCTAGATCTGCTTCTTGAGCTCCTTCTCGCTCTCCTTGCTCTTCCCACTCACTTTCAGCAGCTACTCCTTCAGCATGCCGTTCTGCCCTTACAGCTCATCGATGATCTTCGATCGACTCTACAAATTCTTCTACAAGTAGCTGAGCTTAACTTCCGTCTCACTGAACATCTCCTCAAGTTCCTTCAAGTGTCTCCGCTCCTTTTCCATAGTCTACTGCTGCTGTCCGAGCTAAATCTAGGAGAGTTCAAGCCTGTTGGTGAGCTCTTGGTTGCTAAATAGGAGTTCTGCACTTTTGGACTGTAGGGAGAGCATGGTGTTCTTGTACTAGTTTTCGACCACCAGTCTTATCTCACGCTCTTTCTCCTACATCGCCAGTCTCTACAACTTTTACCTCTACACATAGTATCGTTCTTTCTAGAAAACTCTGATGCTGGTCACGATATCGATCTTGTTGGAAATGTCTGTCCGCACTCCGACCATCAGCACTCCCATCCGCTTGTTCAGCTCGACCACCTCAGTCTTAACTGCTTAGAGCTGCTGTCTGAGAGTCCTCATGATATCACTGACCGAGCCCCAGAGCTGGTCCTTGAAGGCAGAGTACATCTTCTTCTGGAGCATATCCTTCTTGACCATCTCCTTAGACAGTTGGTTCTTTTCCTACTTGACTTTACTTATAATCTCATCCTTCTTTAAAGTCTCTTTTTACAGCTACTGAAGATCCTTTGTTCCCTGTTAAAGCTGTCGTCGGAGCTCGCTCTCGTCCTGCCTTGATTACTAAAGTTGGACTTGCTGCTTCTCCACCATTTGCCTTAGTCTACTCAGTTACTCTCTCAGCTGATTCTCCTAAGCCCGTCTGGCCTGACTGTCTTGGAATATCACGTCGATGTTCTTCTACCGGTTTGTTCTAAGCTAGCGAATTTATTTTAATTTAATTTTTTCTTTTTACTCGTCGATGGACTCAAGCAAGACTTTGTGAGCCTTTTCAAGCTGCCTTATTTTTTCTTTGTACTCAGATTCTGCTAGATTTTTCTGAGCCTCGGTGAAGTCAAGCCGCTTTTCAAGCTCTTTGAATTTGGTCCGCTATTGCAAGTACCTTTCCTTCTAACGCTTCAGCTTTTCCTAGAGTCCCACAGAATTTACTCTCAGCCTAGAAATCTCCGAGTTGTCCTTGAGCTTGTCCATCTCCAGCTTTACATTCAGCTCTTTTAGAGTTTTGTTTTCGTAAGTGAGTTCTTCAAACCTGGTACGGAACTTTTCCTTGTCTTCCTTGAGATTGTCAAGCCGAAGCTGCAGCTCCTCGCAGTGCTTCTAAATAAGTCCGCTGTAGTCCTTCAGTTTGAGGATTTATGCCTCCAGGTTTTCCTTGAGCTTGTTGGAGACTCCTAACTTGATAGTGAGCTGCGAGTTCTAATCCTCAATTTTCTTAAGTTTGAGTTCTAGCTACTGCCTATCGTCGGAGTTTTCTGCCAACACAACTTTGAGCTACTCGGCCTAGGACTTGCTGCGCTGCTGCTCCTCGAATAGCTCGAGTTCTAACTGGTAGACTCGCTTCTTAAGTTCATCGATCTTCCCAGAACTCTACTTTAATATCACTTGCTTCTAACTTTTGTAGTTGTCCTGGGTTTAGTCCAGTATCTTCCTCTGCTCCTCTCTGATCTTGTGCAGCTGCTTTTAGAGGATCGCCTTCTCAGCTTGCTATTTCCTCAGATTTTAAATGAGCAGCTCCTCCTCGCCACAAAAACGAGGACTGCGCTCTTCCCTGGACCTGAGCTGCATCCTGAGCTCGTGGTTTTAGAGTCGACTGCGTTACAGCTACCTGCCGATGTTTTAGAGCTCTTCCTTCAGGCGTCTGGACTACTCCTCCTAAATGTAGCTGTAGGAGAGACTCTTTTCATTTAGATTTCTCCTAAGATTCCGAATCTAATCCAGGAGCTTCGAGTTCTACAGCTGGACCCGCTGGAACTTTATTTCTGCCTATTTGAACTTTTCGGCGAGATCGTCCTCGGACCTGTTGGGACGCAGGTAGACCTTCTCCTCATATGCTTTCAATTTGAAGGAGAGCTGCTCGTTTTCGCGGGTGAGGGCTTGGAGCCTAACTTTAAAATTTTATTGGACTGCCTAGTGCTCCTTGAGAGAGGCGGTCCTGATGTGGTTGAGCTTCTAGACCTCCTAACTTAGGTGTTGTATCAGTTTCTATCGCTCAGAGTGGAAAACTGACTAATAGATTTAGTTTACTCTGGAGTCTATGAACTTGGAGGAGGTGGGGTCCTCCTTCATCACTTGTAGCAGAGCGTCTGATTGGATCAGCTGTTCAGCACGCTACAAAGACCGTCGGATTGCCTCTTTTGTCTCGCTTTATTTTGAATTGCAGAACATAACGAATATCAATGATCAAATTAATCTTGCTTTTAGCGCAGCTGCTTGCCGATCAGCACATCCATATCACCAAAGCAGCAGGACGAATCAGATTCAACATCACTCAGCTAAGGAAATAATCGAGTCTGCTCCTCGCACATCTGGCGGAGTCGACTTTCAATCTTACCATGATTTTTAACAGCAAAAACTGGATGGACGGAAATTACCTCACCTTTACTCAAGTCACTGACTTGCCCTTATTTTTTAACATTCTCAAAGGAAGCTTTGGCCTTTAATTTCCTGATCCCACCCACATCCAAGAAGTGCGGCCTGGGCTTTTTTATTGGAAGCATAGCAGATAGCTATTGTGCAAGGATCAGCTCGAGGCAATGTCACACCTGTTAGCTTGCTCTGGCTAGCCTGGGCTAAGATTCTTGCTTACAGATGACTTAGCATCAAGCTACCATTTGCAGTCGTTATTCAACAAAGGGAAATTGTAATTCCGGCTGTTAGTCGACGTCAGCGAATAGCAGTCGATCAGAATCCCCATCAGACCTTGTTCTTCTCTTGATAAATAAACAGTCACATACCATTTCTAAGAATAATCTCAGTTCCTGCCATCACTGCGGCAATACAGTCTCACTCCCTAAATTATATCCAGGCTTAAGTCCTAACCTGCTCATAGTCCGCTTCTGCTGTCCAGGAGACTTAAGGACATCAGTTTGTTCGAAGCTCGGCTGGTTCTCTCTGGGAGGGGCCCCTTTCTCCTTTACTAAAGGATTCCTAAAGGGATCTTGCCACTCTTACATCAAGCTGAGGTCTCCCATCCCTCCATAAGAATAAAATTACAGGACTCAAGAATTTAAATACGAGGCTCACCTCCTGGACACTTCAAGGTGGTCATCCCCGTGCTTAAGTAGTTGGTAGGCTTTTAAAATTACGAGCTGCTCGGGCCAGGAGGGGTCGAGTGGGAACCCTTATATGCTTAGGCCTAATCCAGGATGGTGATAAGAGAGCACATCCAAATACGCACGGCAGTGCCGGACTTCAGCATGCCTTTCAAGGTAATTTCGATGGTGATGGCGATCGTCACCTACAACTGGGTCAACCTCTGGAGGACCATTCAAGATATGGAATCAAGGGAGAAAAAAACGAAGTTAAATGCTTGATACCGAATCATTCTATCATGAATTCGTTAACCTGACCCTTCTACCTACGGAACATCCTGCGTCTTGGCTGCTCCTTGGGCTAGTCGATTTGGATTGTCGGCTCCTTTATTTATATTGGTTTGGGGTCTGGGAGGGCAGGACTGATATTGAAAGGCTAAGGCTCACTGTGTTTGTTTTTTCTCAAAGAAAACTTGTAGGGAGATGGCTCTGTTTTCTATTAAATTACAGGAGGAGGTATCTCAGTGATCTTTTTGTTATCCTTTTGCTAAGGCTGTTTGGCTTCAGACCAGCTGCGTTGCTCCCTAACTTCTTTTGTCTAATTCTTCTACTTCTTTTCCTTCTTCTATTAGAATTTGGCCTTTTTCTAAGGCTCTTGCTATTAAACAAAGCTAGAAGTAAGGTTGATTTTCGGCAAGCTCTGGTACTTGTCAAGCGATTTAACGAGCTCTTGATTCAGAGAAGAGAGGTAAGCCTCCTCTTTCGAACCAATAACTCCCTTCTTTGTAATTATCTTATAAAGACTCATAATCTTATGAATATCTGCCTTGGCAAGCTCGATCTTGGAGTTGATTGAGGTCCTTTGCTTCTCGAGCTAGTGCTTTGTATTTGAGTAAAGAAGCGAAGTTTTTTTCTCTATTGTCTTCTGCGCAGTGATCTTTGATTGAATTTGTTTTTCAAGAAGAGCGATTTCCTTTTAAAGAGCGTTGAGTGCTTTGACTTGCTCCTGAATGCCCTAGTTTTTAGAGTAGGAGGCAATCTAATTATCGAGAGAGGCGTCCTTCTGCTTGAGTTCTGATATTTTATCGAGAGCCTTCTTCTACTCGAGATCTAAAGCCTCAAAAGACTTAGAAGTCGAGCTTTTGTAGGAACTCCTCACACTCAGCTCGCTCTATAGATTCTTCCCAAGATCCTTTATCTCAAGCTGTCGTCTCTTTATCTACTTCTACAGTCGCTTTATTTACTACTAAGGGTTGCTTCTGCTAATTGAACTCTTGTTCAAGCATTCGTTTAGAGATTGACTCAGCCACTTGATCTACCTCGTCTGGTTGTCAAGCATCATGTTTATCGACTTTAGCTAGCACTCAAGCACCTAAATCTTGCTCTACGATGGCTGGCTTTTGGGTTTAGCTTTGGTGAGGTTAGCTTGGTGCTAAAGCAATAATTTCGTCGCTTGGGCGTTGAGCTGCTTAATTTATTTTTTTATTTGTTAATTCAAGCGAATAATCTGCCTTTAGTTGAGCAGGTCGAGGTTGATGCTTCCGAATCGCTTGTCGTACTTACTCAAGAACCCCTCGTACTGCGAGGCCTTGGTCTATATAATTTTGGACTTGAGGTTGCTGGATTCTGGAGTTATAGTCTGCGCCTATGGCTAGGGCTAAGGCTGCTGCTCCTTTGGGCGGGACTATTCAAGAAGTTAGAATTACTAGGAGCGAGGAGAGGCCGCCTTTGATTTCTAGTTGTTCTCCTTCGAGTCGTCCTAAAAATCATCGAAGTACTCATCATATTCATCAGACATTATTAATGTAGCAACTCGTTGTTGAACCCGAGCTTTACTTCGCCAAGGACCACATTTTTGATCTTCATTTTCACCCCGCCAAGGACTTCCTCGCCTGCACTCTCATCACTGGCGAACTTAATATCCTCCACTACTCTTAAGAAGCTGTGACATAAGTCCGCTCCATCAAAAACCACAAGGACTCATGCAGGACGGTGAGTTTCAGTCAGAAGGGACTTACTCTCGCCAGTGGTGGTAAGGATAAAAGAATAGCATTGGTGGACGCCTAAACTGAAAAAAGCAGTTTGATCAAAAACTCTCACAAGTAAGAGTTTAACAAGGGAGGGAGTCAGTCGAGTGAAGTTTGTAGAAGAGGGGTTCCTGGTGTCAGGCGACGACACAGGAGAGGTCAAGGTGTGGGACTTGCGAAACAACTCTCCAGTCTTAAATTACAAATAGCAGGAGTAAACTATATCAGGCTTCTGCTTCAAATAAAACTTTCTAGTAGCCACCAGTCTTGATGGGACTCTTGCCGTCTACGATACCAACAAGGGCTCGGGAGAGAGGGCACTCTACGCCCTCTCCGACAACATGGAGGAGGATCTGATGGGCTGTTAGCTAGTCAATAATGGCAAGTTTGTTGCTGTAAATAGTAGTGAGGGAGTCATTCTCCTATTCAAATGGGATTGGTTCGGAGACTGCAAGGATCGCATTCTGGGCCATCCCAACTCGATCGACGCGATGATCAAGTATGACGAAAAGACTTTGATCACAGGAGCTGAAGACGGGTTCGCACGGGCAGTCGGACTGTTCCCTAACAGGGTGAAAAGAATAATAGGGCAGCATTAGTAGTAGCAAAACTTTCCTATAACGAGACTAAGCCTGAGTCACGACAAGATGTTTTTGGCCAGCCTGTCACACGACTAATCGCTTAAATTCTATGAGCTCTCGCAACTAAGAGGGAAGTAGGAGTAGGAGGGAGCCGATTCAGAAGCCTAAGAATAGATGGAGGAGGAATAGCAGCAAGTAAAGAGGACGGGGAAGGTGCGTCTCAAGGAGCGTTAGTCTGCGATCAAGAAATAGAAGCGATCGAAATTTTTTAATAATCTGTGATTTAATATTCAATGCAGAGTTTGCGCAGAGGGAGTTGGTCTTTGAAGGAAAAAAAATTATACTGCCTTTTTTTGGAATACAATAAAGGGGTCATTGTCCAATCCTCGGGCAAGGCCGGACTTATCAACAGGCTGGCCAGGCTCATTAGGACAAGGGATAAAAAACAGTTGAGAAGCTACCACTCAAAAAATCTAAAGATCCACAGCAACATCGATAGGATCATCTCTAACCTTCGACTGTAGTTTTCCGAGGACGATAATAAATAGCTGAACAGCCTAATCTACAAGCTGGGGAGAAAGAATACTCACTCACTGCCGAGCACAAATGTTGAGGAGGATTGCTAGCTCTAATTTTAATTCGATAACTCGCCTGACTCTGTGTTTTACGACAGGAGTGACTCGTGAGTCTCAATTTATATACATGAATTATTCAAAAGCCCCGAAAAACTCGCTCCAGGCGACCTTCGCTCAAGAGCGGAACAAACGTCAGGCGGCGTTCGACGAACAGCTCAGACTGATCCACCTGAAGCTGGACAACCTGCACAGCGGCCTCCAGTAGCTGCACTCCGGACCAATATAGACATCCAATGAATAACGAACAATATTCTGAATTAATTATTCCATTCATGCTAAACTATATCTCCTTCCTCAAGCTTAAAAAACCCTGCATACCGCACTACCACCTCTACAACCTGGACTCCCCTGTCGCCTCCTCGCTATTCTGGAATGCTTTAAAGAAGTTGAATGATGAGACTCCAGCGTTGGCAATATCGCTTCAAGGGTCCTCAAGCTGCTTCGTTCAGAGCCAATTAATTAGAAATCAGATCCTAGACTTCAGAAAAGAAAAGCGAATTCCAGTGTACATGTTCATATAAGATATTGCATTGGGAGGGTATATGAACGTATTAAGCAGCGCCACTTACATGATTGCCAGTCCCAGCTCTCTGCTCGGCAAGTGCACCGTCCAATTCAGGCACTTCGATCTTAGCCACCTATAGACACGTCTGGGCATCGATATCAAGCAGGTCACCTCACAAAGCAACATCCTTTCCAAATAAACTTTAAAAGGGACAGCCGAGACTTGGCAGAATTAAATCCTTTCTAATCTCACTAGTGCAAGAGGCTAGAAGCTTAAAAAGGATGTGGGCTTTTTGAGCAATTAGTTAGTAACTGGACAGCAAGCCCTTTCTTTGGGGATTGTCGATTTCTTGGGATAGGCTATCCCGACCATGACATAACATTACCCCAAGGCCCCGCTCAAAGGCCTGAGGCAGAAGAAAGTCTCTCTTCAGTAACGATTGGCTAATTTGATTTGATTATTGATAACTATGTATAATGCCTATAAAACAGGGTACTCGAAATTCGGTTATGGTCAGTTAACTAGTATGGCGGAGGAGCAGCCCAGAGTCAGTACAGCCCAAAGTAAATCTTCTCTGCAGGACTCACAATTAAACGATATTTTCCTTAAGAAGTTGGCTAAGAAAGGAAAGTAAGTTGAAAGTGTGGTGCAGAGAGCGTCTTTTAAAAAAAATTAGCCAGTAAGAGTCTTCAGCAGAGGAGGGTAGGAACAAAAGGTTGTAGTTTAAAACCACAAATAAACATAAAAGCTCAAAGGAGTCCATGATAAGCTGAGGCTGGTAAGGAATGAGGAGTCCAAGAAGACTCCCCTCCCTGATAAGTACAAGATGTATGGCACCAGTTATGATGGTTTCCGGAAGAAAGTCTAGGAAAGGCCTCAGAGCAAACAGCAGCAACGCTCTGGCATTATCAAGCCTGACTTAGACGAGGATCTCTCCATATACTCTGATCACGGCTCGTAGACTTAGGAGGACATGAATATCGATGACCTAAAGAAGGAGAACTATTACGAAGGAGATCACCTCAACGAGCGTCCTAAGACCTCGAAGGGGAGTCGCAAGCTGAATAGCGACCTGCCGAGACAGGTGAACCCTTCTCGGACGCCTCAGCTGATCGAGCACGGCTCCGAATAAATTCAAATAAATAACATGTTTTCTGGATAAATTTAGAGAAGCAAGTTTTTCGAGGAGACCAAAGATTTTAAGTTTGAGAGCATCAAGCGCAAAGACTTGATGGAGAAGGAGTAGCGAGCCCAGCACTGCAAGTCAGCCAAACAGAGTTATAAGGATCGCTAGACTGGAATAAAGTTCCATGTTAATAGCAAGAAGAGCGGGCCGAACGTGCGAGTGCCATTCGAGACATCGATCGGGAAAGATTTCCTGAAACTGTTTGCAAACGAGCACCATTAGTGAATGTGGATAGTTGTTAATGATCGATCTTGGGACAGTCACTGGGCCTTGTAGATGAGGAAGGCGGTCTTCCTGTAATAGAAATAGGTGAATCTTCGCTTCTCGTGGACAGCGTAACTCCCGAAATTGTTTCCCAGAAAAACGTGCCAGTAGGGCTAGAAGGAGTTGTCGCAGAAGTGCTTTAGGTTCTAGGCGATTTTCTGCCCGTCTTTCTCGAAGCTCAGTCCTAAAGCTTCTTGGGATTGTACTTCTTTTACTATCAGTTCCAGGATGTCGTCCGGGCAGTCGGGAGGCCACAGCATTCGCACCCCCATGAACATCCTAAACTCCTCCTTCTGATCTCCAGCGCTCGACATTAATTATAGGATTCATTATTCAAAAAAATGAAGAGGGTTGCAAATTGTACTGCAATGCAGTCTGCGCTTACTTATCGATCCAAACAGCTTTGGAGAGGGACTCGTGAACATTGAGGTTAGTATAAATTCAAACGAGGTGGAGCAGATGCTTTTGTTTGATAAAAAGATTAAGATATAAGTTCAAGTTATTATGACGGCAATGTTGAATCTGACTCACTAAGCCTAAAGCTACAGAGTCCTCCCCTCAATAATTAAAGCCAGGATAATTGATTACACAACCATATTAATTTATTATTAAGATGGAGCGAGTTTAAAATAATAACAAACTGCCTTCCTTCCGCTTCAATATTGCCGATATCAACCTCAGCACCATCCCCGATTAACAGCCTTCTCTCTTCAGCAGGAATTAGATCGAGCGATAGCTCCAGCTCACCGACCTCTCCACCATCAACCACAACGATTCTGAAAGCGTCTCCGATCAGCGAGTTCGCAGCAAATCTCCACACAGCATTGAGCGCAAGCGTCCTCCGATCACCAATTTATCTAACTTCCTAAAACTGAATCCCAAAACGAGGCTGTAGCTCTAACCGCCGCCTAATGACTACGCCACCTTCAAAAGGGACCACTAGAAAGTAGACCTGTAACTCGAGTAGCGATAGAGCTAAATATCAATTCATTCCAAAGCTAAATCCGAACTAAAAAGACACATCGAACGGGCGGCAGACTATCTTTTGGAGGAGCTAATTGAAATGGTAGGGAAAGAGGGACAAACTCCTAAGAAATCTAAAATAGTCAAATCTAGGCCTATAACTCCCAAAAAAGGGAAATAAAACTTTTCGAAGCTCTTCGAGAAGAGCAGGGAGGAGCTCTAGCTCTAAATGAAGATTAGACAGTTGGACAAGGCTCTCAAAAAGACCAAAAAAGACAAGTGATTGAGTTAATGTAATTTATTAAGTAGAGTCTCTTTGGCAAAACTAGCCTCACGGACCAGCAGAAATTCATTATCAAGTTAATCAACTAGAACAATCTGTAGGAACTGACTCGGCTAGCCAACGCTCAAAGGCTCAACTTCAATTTTTGTTAGCCTTATGGACAGAAAAACACTCCGTTGATTATGGCCATCAATGCTGCCAATACATAATAGAAATCACTTAGGGATTAGCTCACTCTAGAAAATAGTCGGTCTTATAAAATTGTTGACTTTCTTATCAAACATGGGGCAGATGTTAATCTTCCTGACTGCAAGGGCAGGACACCACTCCTCATGGCCTGCCATTGGAATCATCCCGTCTTGGTCGGTCTTCTGCTTGAGAACAAGGCGGATGTAAACAGAGCAACCTTGGAGGCTCCGTTCATAAACCCATTATTCAGCTGCCTCTTCAAAAAAAAATTTAATATGGCTCTCATGCTTATTTAAGCTGGCGCTGATTTTTAGAAGCCCAAGTCCCTTTAAAACCAAAATAAATAGCTTCACGACGAAGTGCACTCTCTGGACTAAAGCTCTTACCGTTGGCTGGAGCGTTGCTAAAACAAGCTGAAGGGTGCGTAGTGGCTGTAGAGCGTGAGGGAGAAGTCGGGGAGCTGGCTGGGCGAGCACCTTTAGCGGGAGCTGCTGTGCGAATTCCTGTGAGGAAAGAGGTTGTGACTGGATACGTTTTTTCAGATTTATAAATGGTGGGTTTGAGGTTATTTTTTTAATGTAAATAAATATTCTGCTCTAAGGAATTTTTCTGCGTTAGGACGAAAATAAAACTCCGGTCTGCCTGCTCTTCGCCTAGGAAGCCCTCACCATCCTCAATTCCAAAAAGACCACCAAGTACCGAGTCATACCCTTCTCCTTCGATCTCAAGTGTACTATCCTGAGGGATGCCCCCGTTAGTTCCAACTACACAGGCTTCAAGCTCGAACTCAAAGAAGGATAGGTCCTTACCTTCCACACTTAAGATAGGCATTTGATGGCAAGAGCCAAATAGATCCTCTCAAAGAAGCTAAACCTGAGGGGATTTCACTAACTATTTAAGGCGAGCAAGAAGATAGGGAAAGGCAATTTCGCCTCCGTCTACTTGGCCGAGCGTCTCTAGGATAAGAAGCAGGTGGCGGTGAAGGCCTTTAGCAAATAGGTGCTGCGATAGGACTAAAAAGGGGGGTTCCAATCGCTGATAAACTAGATCGGGCTGCTGAAAGAGCTTGACCACCAGAATATAATGAGACTGTACGAAGTCTACTAATCGGATAACTCGATCTATCTAATAATGGAGCTAATCGAGAAAGGGCAACTCTTCAACAAGATCCAATCCAAATACAGATTTTCAAGCACTTAGATTCGAGTTATCATGCGAGGAATCCTTATGGGCCTAGAGCACATCCACTCCAAAAACATCGTCCACAGAGACCTCAAGCCCTAAAACCTCCTGCTTAGGGGCTTGGATCCTTTCGACATAGCCATCTGCGATTTCGGATTAGCCACAAATGTTAAATAGCCGGAATATATTTACGTCCGTTGTGGGACCCCAGGCTATGTTGCCCCCGAGATCGTGAATATTAAGGACATGAAGACCAGGATGACAGTGGCCAGCGATATTTTCAGTTCAGGTCTGATCTTCCATATCCTCCTTTCGGGCAAGTCGATATTCCCGGGAAAGAACTACAACTAAATCCTCGCACAGAACAGAGCCTGCTAATTCAAGCTGAACAGTCCATATTACGACTAGTTCGATAAGAATGCTATGGATCTCCTACGCAAAATGTTGACTATCAATCCGAAGGCCAGGATCACAGCTAAAGAGGCCCTATAGCACGCCTTCTTTCACTAGAAAAACTTCTTTGAGCCTAGCTCCACTTCGACAATCGACTCTCCCGTTGTTGGCAAAGGCTCTGCCGGAAAAACTCTGCTCAGGGACGACAGTTGCGTAAAATTCGTAATGAAAGAAGTTGGATTTACAGGAGATGCTAGTTCATAGAAATCGGTGGACAGTCTGGACAGCCCTGGTATGAAGATGGCGGTGAAGAGCAAATCGAAACCGTAGAAGAGCCGGTTCAACAAGATGTAGCAAGAGAAGGAGGAGAGCGAGTAGGAGGGCGTGGAGATGTACAAGAAGCTTATTAAAATAACCAAACAATGATATATTATATTATTGGATATTTCACAGATCAGTTGTAAGATTCTAAAAGGGCTGCTGAATCACCTACGCCAGCCGCAGGTGCTCCCGGTTGAAGCTCCGCATGTCCTCGCACTTGCTCAGCAGGCTCAGGTAGTTCTGGATGTACAGCAGCTCCTCGTCCTTGCGGTCGTCGTGGTACTCCACGATCGGGATGCCGTTCTCGATCTGCAGGCCGAAGGAGTGAACCAGGTTATCAACAATCACAACATCCTTTATGTCATAATTCGAGATAATTCTTAAATCTTTTATGAAGAAGCCATTTTTTGTCTACATGCAGTTGCTGCGGGATAGGATCGAGTTTATCGTAGGCCGGAAGCAGCTGCTGTTCAGGAACTAGATTATCGGTTAGGCGTAGCTAGGAGTGCTTGCTGTAAATATGTGGATATCATACAGCTCGGACATTTGCTCCAGGAACTAGATGCAATAGGGCCTCACGTTGATTTTAATCTTGTTAAAGAGCTACTCCTTAGTGCTCGTGCACTGTTTTAATTATGAACTGGGCCTTCTACTTTCCCGAACAACTGTGAATGAGGGTCTCATCGAGGTCCAGCATCAAAGCACGTCCCTTGCTGTTCTCAGGCCGGTTGAGTACAACTTCCTTAGACTTAATGAATTTGTCGGAAGGTCCTTTCAGATACTTAATTGAATAGGTAAGTCCGCGGTAGAGCATAGTAAGATGCTTTTTGAAGACTGAAATTCGTTTGTTGGGACTGAACATAAGGTGGATGTAGGGATGTTTCATGATAGCGTTGTGTCTCCGATCAAGCACGTCTAAAGTTTTGGATTCCGACTCAGAGGCCATTAAAATTGAGGGCCTATCCACGACCTTGAATTCCCTCTCCTACTTCACTTATCCTTTTCCGAATTTGCTTTGTTTGTATTGGATCTTGGATTACGCGTTTGGATTATCGTCGTCGGTTTCCCCGAGGGCCTTAGAACGCTCTTTGCGCTTTTGTTAGACATAGCGTTCTTCCTCAGAGTAGAAGGCGAGCGAGTTGTCAGTAGCGTCTGTGAATTGCTGGGGCTTGGACTTGGAGGGCTTGACTGTGTTAATAATCCTTTCCATATATAAATATACAATTAATTGATACCAAATGGAGATCTTATTAACAAATTAAAAGCCCTGAGAGGCAGTCAGCTGCAGGCAATCCGATTGTTCTTGAATCATCAGTTCTTTGGTGAGAATATCCTCCAGATCGAATTCTCCTCGAAATCATTCACCATGTCGTACTTCGAAGCCACCTTTATTGTTGATTAGTCGAATCGCAGTCCGTTGTCAATCATCCCAGTCAAACGTTTGTTGGACAGCCCCATCCCGTTCCATAACGAAAATATTACAACTGTATTCATAAATGTTTTGAAGTAGAACTGTCTGGACCCTTCATGCGTATTGAATCTTAGCATTAACCTTACAGCCAATAATCCTGAGAAGAAAGTGAACAGCGCGAATCCAGTATCTGCAGCGTTCCAGTTCCAGAGCACATCTAGAACAGTAGGGTTCGCATTTATGACTGGATAGGGCGTGCGCCAGCTTGGGTATTGCTTATCCCTTCTAAAGAGGTCAATGAAACCAAAGAAGCTATTATGAGAGAAATGCATATTGCGATATGAAAATTAATGATACACGCCCCGACATCGGACGACTCCCAATTCGATATTAATTTGGACCCTGCCTCTCCGCCGTTCTCAGATTCGATTTCTTGGTTAGATTGGGTAGGGAGCTCCAATTACTTGGTCTCCACTTTCTGGGACGGGTCTGTCAAAATATTTTAAGTCAATCCTTCGTATATTACCTTTAAATCACAGATCCAGCTCGATGCAGCTATCACTTGTGCTTCGATAAAGGAGGATGGAAAATCTCTATTTGTAGGATGCGTTGACGGATCCACTCGGATTTTGGATTTGGAATCGGGCAAGCAGGATATCCTCGGGACTCAATCCTTGCCAGTGAGCACGCTTCAGTGGGTAAGCTAGATGAATATCTTAATAGGAACAAGTTTTGACCGATCAATTAAAATCTTCAGTCCAGGCAATAAATAAGCACTTGCGAGTCTGACAACAATCAAAAAGATTTTTAAGTCAGACGTAAAATTTCCGCTGTACTTGGCAGGAGCCAGCCATTAATCTGTAGCGCTTTTCGATTTAAATTCGCTTAAAATGAAGATGCAAATCAATTTCTCTGAATCTCCTTTGGGAAAATATTCACAAATTGAGAGTGTCGCTTTAGCCTACAGTAGAAAGCTCTTATCTCTCGGAGCAAGTGACGGACGAGTCAATTTTTCTACAATTGAAACAGGGGGAGAGGGGCCTCAATTTAAAATAAAATCTAATTTTAAGCAAGTGTAAGTTGTGGATAAGGATGTAAAACATGTCTATCCAGTGAATCATGTTTAATTTAATCCAGCTAGGCCCTAGTGGTTTGTACTTGCAGGGGCCGACGGCTCAATTAAATACTTCAACCACGAAAAAGAAAAAATACTCAAACATCTGCGCATTCATAATCACCCGGTTACTGCCGCCAGAGTCAACACTTCAGGCACGTTGTTGGCATACAGTCTGGGGAACGATTGGCACTTAGGAGTTTAGACAGCCAAAACCATCAGTAAATGCACTTTATGTGTGCATGTGATAAGCAGTTGATTATAAATTATAAGACAGGTGCAATTACTAATTGATAAGTAAAGTGTCATATTATCCTAATTAATTACATCGGAATGTTGAATTTCATGGCATTGGTAATCCTTACACCTTGCAAGAACGCCTATCTCCCACATTAGCTACCACCTCCCAACAAAAACAGGTTTTTCTCAGACCCTGATAAAATCCTGAGCTCTGAGCAGGGTAAGCAAATTGATTAAATCATAAAAAGAATAACTTTAATTCAAATCAGAGTGCTTATCATAAATAAGATTGACTAATCCTACTTCGACTCGTATTATATTAAAAATGGAGCAGCCTCAGATTTCGCCGAATAGATATTTCAAGGATGGGAAATGGGTCATGGCTTTTAGGATAATGGGCTGCTGATATTTGTTTCAGTTTAAGACCATAAATTCTTGATTTAAAAGGGTGAAGGAGTCCATGTTTTTCTAAGGAAAAAGCAAATATCCTCAATCTTAAAAAAAGTAAAATTATATTTGCGAGGAAAGTAATTCATTGAGGCTATAATTTATTCCTTGTAACAAATTTAAGGGATTGTCCACCCCACTCCCTTATCTCGCTTTATCAATAATGTAATATTTGTAATTTTTATTAGTTTTGTGCCTACCTTCTACTACTTTCATCTGAAGAGTTTAAAGGAAAGGATGAGGCGATTAGAAGAGAGATTAGCCAGTCTGCAGGTGCTTCAGATGAACATGAGTTTAAACTCATAATTTTTGGATAGACACTGTTCGATTTGCCTAAAATAATTAATAGAATCTAAATAAATCATAAACTGTGGACATAGTTTTCACAAAAAATGCATTAAGACTTGGATCAGTAAAAGGAAAACCTGTCCTATCTGCAGATATTCATCATAGTCAGGAGTTCAAATTAATTAGAATCCCATCTTAATAACTATGCTTCGAATTCAAAAATAGATTTTCCCTAGTCAATACAAGAGGTTTTAAATCAGAATAGAGAACAATTATCTTTATTATTAGATAATTCCTCATAAACAATCAAATGTATTCGACATTGTTGGAGCAAGTTTCTGATGCGGCAAGCTTGAATCATGCACATGCAGCAATGCAATTTATTATGATATTAATGTTTTAGCCTTGGACTGTTATAATTGAATATAAAATCAGCCATCAAAGGTTCGAATAATATTGTGTTTATGAATGAAAGCGCTTGCAATTTCACTCCAAAATAGTAAAAAAGAGTCAGCGAAGCTTAGCTTGAATGTATAGAGCAGATGAGCAAACCTTTAATAGATTTCTTTAATGGAATCTACCTCTTAATTTGTTCTCTTTATTTGTCATCTGTAAATACGTTATACTTAAAATGGTTTTAGTATACCATCAGCTAAAGGCCAATAAGCCATTGGAATTCGCAAACCGCCAAAGTGACGCTCAATAAAAATTATTTGCATATACTGAAATTTTGATCATAATTAATAATGTAAAAATAAAAGAGGACAACTCTTGATGAATTCACTGTCATTAAGACGCTTGGCTCTGGCTATCACGCCAAAGTCAAATTAGCAGAGGACGTCAATGGCAATCTCTACGCTATCAAAAAATTCAAAAACAATGACTCCATCGACACCCTCCGAAAGTAGACGTAGGTCATGAACAAGTTGAAACACTAAAACATAGTTAATGTCCTTGGAATCAGGGAAAACTGTGTATGTAAAAAGAAGGATGGGAGAGTGATGGAATGTTTGGTCATGATCCAATAATTCGCCGCCGGCGGCGAAATTTTCTAATTTTTGGCGAGGACAGGCCGATTCGGGCCCGATATTAGCCGCACCCTCTTCAGACAGTTGGTAAACGGCATATAGTACATGCATGAAAAGGGGATCGTCCATCGGGATCTTAAACCCTAAAACATCTTGTTCGACAGCTAATTCAGAATAAAGATTGCTGACTTCGGCTTTGCTTGCCTGAAAGAAGGGAAAGATAAATCAGGGATCCTTCATACTTCCCTTGGAACCTAAGGTTACAAAGCTCCTGAAGTTGCCTCCAAAAATTACCGAGGATAGAAGGCAGACATTTTCAGTCTGGGAGTTATCCTATTCATCATGTACACAGGCACTCCGCCTTTCGAAAAGGCTGATCCTAGAGATTATTACTACAAGATGCATATCAATGGAAAGCAGGATGCATTCTGGTCTTCTCACTCCAAAAAAAAACCCATAGGCTTTTATAGTCAGTCCTTCATGAATCTGATAAATCGTATGCTCTGCTTCAAGCCATAGGAAAGGATCACTCTCGCTTAAATAAAAGCACACGAGTGGTTCAACGGAGATATTCTTATGCAGGGAGATGTCTTAGCTTAGTTCACAAATAGGAAGATGAAGGTTGACAAATAGCTTGCCGAGTAGATCAACGCCAAGAAGGAGGCCAAGATGAAATCGAAAGGACTAATGTTTGAGGGAGCTAAATTCAGAGGATAAGAATTGGTTGAAGAATTTGACCTAGAAGACCTGAGGTAAAAACTAGGATTCGAGAAGGAGAGGGAAGTCCGACTAGTGCGCAAGAATGCATCTCCAATCTTCTAGGTAGTCGAAACCCCTTAGTTTTTCATGATGTTCCTCGCCGACTTCTCTAAAAAAGTTTCCAAAACAGTAATCGATATTGGAGATGTCTCGTATAATCTTGAAGGACAGTACAAAATCCATGAGAAAGTGATGGCTATGGATCTTAGCTTCCAGATAACTGACAGTGAGAACAGTTAGATCCAGACAGAGTCTGAGATAAGGCTGAACCTGGTGAAGGACTCTGAAGGACGACTATTTTGCTAGGCGGAAAGGCATGGCGGGAGCAGCTGGCATTATAATTCGATCTTGAGAATCCTAAAAGAAAGCTACCTGCATTCTTGAATGTTAATTAAGGCGAAAGTCTCTTTATCTTTGTATTTGATGTATGTAATAAATGCTAGGCTTATAACTGCATTATCATCGAGTGTTATAATCTTCATTATTTTGAATGATGTCATGCCATATTAATGATTGATTAACAAGTCAAGCAAATCATTGATAGAAATGCCTAAGTCCATTCCAAATTTTCAACTTTGCTCTCAGGCTTGAAGTGTCACTGTGGGAAAGTTGCCACCTAAATCGATTTGAATAATCTTAAAGTCATCTGCCTTTACTGCTCCATCAATCTAAACACACGCTCGCTTCTATCAACTAATCTACTACCTGAATAAATCATTTCTTTCAAGCCCACGAATTATGAACAATCCATTAAGATGGTGGTACAGCTATTTGAATAGAAAATAAACTAACTAAAGTGTTAGCTGTAACGAATAAAAGAGGAGTTTCGCAGGGAATACTTGCCTGATGAAGAAGGCATCAAATAGTTGTTGTAAAAAATAGTAACTACCAAGGAAAAGTGTGTAAAGGATTAAATAATAAGTTAAAATATAGAGAAAATGATAAGCTTTGTGAAATAAGTAACGGATTTAAAGGCTAGCATCAAAGACGTGCCTTTATAAGACTTGAACATGCTAAGGAAAAAATTACAAAAATCTAAGTATATTAATTAAATTATCAAGTTAGAGTAATAGAGCTTGGAGCCGACCAGTTTAAACAAAATTTGTTTTGCAGGAGGTTAATCCTCAGCTACAATCCCAGTTCCCTATCAACTCAACAAAGGCACTTTATTACAAAGTGGAAAACATCACTGGAAAGTCAAAGTTTAACATCTCATAAAACCCATTTTAATACTGGAACGAAAACTGCTTGGGGATTGAGATAAAGCTCACATGCCCATTACAAACAAGATAGAGGCTTAGGATTTAAACAAGGCGATAATATAGGATTTTGTTTGAATCTTTAGTTAGGCTAATTAAGAATATAAGTTAATGGAGCTCATTCATACACACATAATGACGTGAAAGCTCCAGTGCATGTCGCTTTCAGCGGAGGACAAAGTGCAAGAGCTAGCATTCTTGATTGATTATTAACTATGATATTTACTGATAGTTGAGTTGCCATTGCAGTCATGCATGTTGATTATTGAAGTCGCAGGGATAATAAATCCATTATTAGATGTATCTCAGATTTGATCGTGCATAAATCTAGCCTAGCACCAATACAATTTTTGCAAGGACAAGTTTATTATGAAATTAAGTCACGAGAGCAGATTAAATGTTAGACTGTTTTGATAATGCCAAGTTTGTTTTCGAGAACCTTTATGATTTTCCAATAGATAAATTAATAATGATAGGAATTTTACTTTTGAGGCAAGTGACGTTAACTATGATCCCACATGTCACAAAAATCTAGCCCTGGACTCCTAAGGTGTACAATGTTACAATAGGAACACCTCCTAAAGATAAATGGGCCCCTATCGTAAAGGATCACAAATAGGCATTAGATACCTTCATCAACCGGTTTGACTATCTCCCCATCCCTGACTTTGTCTTCAATCTCCTGGCCTGGTGGGGCAAAACCTTCTTCATTCACCAGGATTTCATCAAGTAGGTTTAAGCTCTTGCCTAGGTCTACAACTATCCAGTCGGAAGGCTTCTCTTCCTTAACTTTATGTACGAATACTCCACTGCGAAGGCGTGTTCAGGAATTCTCATCCGGGACGGCTTAGGTAGAATACTTCACGGCCGGAATCTGGATTTCTAAATGTTCGGAATGCTCTCCAAGCTTGTTGTGACTATCAACTATTTCGAGAAAAATCAAATCGTTTATACGGCCAACTACATTGTTGGAAGTGTCTTTGTGCTCACAGGTTTGAGACATGGAGCTTATGCCATTTCTGAAGACACAAGAAAGGCTTAAAATTTTTTAACAGTTCTTAAATCACTTTTCGTTGGAGATGGGATCCCCTCTCCCTGGCTTATCAGCAGGATTTTAGCCACTTAAGGCTCGTTTTAAGGTGCTGTTAGGAGATTAAACTATAGCCAAATATCTGCCCCCACTTATTATATCATCAGCGGAGTAAAGGGAAACCAAGGTGCTGTAATAGAGAGAGACCCTAACGGTGTCCACGGGTATTATCAGCTCACTGATCAAAAATGGTATCTGGTCCAGACTAACTATGATCGAGACATTCCCGATCCTCCGAAAGACTATCGAAGAACTCCGGCCTAACAGAGAATCGAGAAAATCACTCAATCCCAGTTCACCGAAAGTAGATTGCTCGAAGGCATAATGAAGCAGTGGCCGACTTTCAACATAGGGACTATCTATACAGCGATAATGGTCCCTCATGACAGCTACTTTACGACGACGGTGTGGTATTGTGCTCCCAAGAATTCCACGGATGCCTAATCTTCGTGAATATTAATGATGAATTGTTTGCTGTTTAATAGCAGTTAATAGATCGGTCAATACAATATCCGATAAGCTCTAAACTAATCTCAAGTTAAATATGAATGCGAGACTAATAATGCTTTAACAAAGTAAATTAGGTAAAAACAATTTAAATTTTTTGGCATTATTAATTCATGCTTAAACCGATTCTAGGTACTCGCTCCCCTAATTTAACTATCTCAACAGAGTGAAAGAAGGCGCCATAGGCTCTGGAAAACTAATATTAGGCTTAGGTATATTGGGGTCGATTGTATACCTAACCAAACAAATCTGCCAGTCAGAACCAGCTGCAGGATTGGCAGAGGCTAATTCAGCGAAGGCATGCTGCTTGTCCAACTAATGCCAAAGTGATTTTCCGAAATTTCTTGTTTTAATAATGGACTTAAACTTGCCCAGTTTATTGTGGTAGAGAACTACAGATTGCAAGTAATACCTCAGGCTCCCGAAGGTTGTCAACTAAGTAAAAAATATTTTATGGGCGTTTATCGCAGAAAAACGGTCCAGGACTATGCTCATCACATTTCCAGGTTGAAGCAAAGCCTTCCTGCAGCTTGATCTGCATTTAGGGCACTGAGCCTAGTGATGATTGGCGTGCAATAGTTCTAATATGTTTCGTACGGTAAGTTGCTTTTGAGGCCGAGGTTAAAACCATTTGTCAGGTATTATAATAGAATCGTAGCAAGTTTTGGTTTAGCATGTGTCGCAATCTAAGGAAAAAACTGAGTGAAGTACCTTGGGGGAAACGATCGACTCTGTACTAAAGGACTTTTAGATCAATTCATTGATGAAGGCCAAGTCCTTTGAGCAGATATCTGAAGGGCCACCTTTGATTCTGGATAGGTGATTAAGGGTTTAAACTATTTTGATTGGTTCAACTGACATTCGAGATGGCGTCTTAATTGATTGCAGAATGTAAGTCAGCTAAGGGTGACCATAGGCAGTTTAGGCCTTCCTAACCTATTTGATCGGAATAAAGGAATGCAGGACTGAATTCACTACATTGTTTCCGAAATAAGGCAGTGGGGTTAATGTCTGGTTGAGGTTCTAAAGGGGTGAGCCTGAAAGTGATCTCCCCTAGTTATTATGCTAAGAAGGCCTAGGTAACAGAGGATTGAATCTGCTCGGCTGGTTAAAACCAGCAACAAGTGGTTTAGAGAAGGGTTATTTGGGCCAACCCTCCAGGTGAAACTAAGCCTCAGATTGAGAAAGTCGAACTTAATTGGGATTAGGCAGACACTTTCTCAAATGATAGGAAGACTATTGCAAAGATGAAGGTTAATAAAATTGTAATTGCTTTTCGCAAGCATATAATCGCTTTTAGAGCTATTCAATTTTGGGAGCTACTGACTGCAGGGTGTCTACTCGCTTTTAAAGCGCTGCCACTTTGGAAGATAGGTAGTGATTCTTTTGCTTTAAACTTTCTTACTTATCCTGCCCTGTAGCAGATTTGGGCCATGAATTACTCATTATAATTTAATTTAAAGCAGAGATAAAAACTACTTTTTGTGCATCCTAATGTCAGCGCAACTATACTAATCCATCTAACCTTAAGGTAGATCAAGACGGTCCGCATACTCTATTATTGAAATATCAAATTATCATTTCATGAAAGATCAGAAACATTTTTTTAAAATTTAATCTACTGGTTAATTCTCTTTTTAGAAAAACCAATGAATTTACCTAATAGGAGTGGAAACAAAAACTGTTTGCGTTAAATCTCAACAAGAGACCATAAAAAACGAGTTTAGATAAGTCCT
>QQSS02181541.1:0-29315 GCA_003687565.2 Craspedacusta sowerbii
GCTACTCTCCCGTTTTTTAGCCCGGAGCGTCCAGAGAGAATATATAAAGAGTCCTGGACACGAGACACATGATATATATATATATATATATATATATATATATATATATATATATATATATATATAAAGATAGATATATATATGTACATATATAGGTACTAAATTACATATTACACTACACACTACACTGTCACAGCATACTATCACACTATATTAACAGATTTCATTATAACATTTTCATATGTTTTGATAATGTTATTACTGTACTTGTACATCTTAATACATTAGATTATGTCGATTATGTCTTTTCTTCGCTGGCCTTTTTCTTAACTTTTTATTGACACCCATTCTTGCCGCAACGATTTTCTTGTTATCAAATCGTTATGCACTGAATTGTTTAATCCTCTGGTTAATCCGTCTGCCTTAGATAGACTAAGCCTACCCGAAAATAATAATGAGCTTTCAAATTAAGAAGCTTTCAAATTAAGCTTTCAAACCAAGAAACTAAAGCGTCTGGCCACACTTCGTCTAAATTTTCAAATTTTCTCCTATGCCAAGACCTATCAACAGTTATGGCATGAAGTCATAAGCTCCTTGACAGGTTTTTACCTTCTATGGACCGTGATCTGCGTCCGGTTGCCAAGACCAGAAGCAGCGTACTGGTTTGCTGTTAATTATTCATCTCCAACCTCATCAGTCATGCGAGGCTGCTTGCATCCTATCGGCATTATATGTCGTCTTATAAGCTGCGTCTCCTTGCTACTAGCTTGCGATGGCAGCATGACTACACGTGAAGGACTTGATTGAAACACCCAAAGTCTTAGTCACTGGTAAAACCTTTCCTATTAAACGCCGCTTGTAGCAAGCGTTAGGTGAGATCTCAAGCAAGTTGGGTGAGATCAACAGCCACATAACGTACCTGCTGTGCGAGTAGGTCGATGCATATTTTAATAATATGTGAGCACCATGAATAGTCAGTCATTCACCGTAGCGAATCGCTCTCGTCAAAAGAATGTTGATATAAAAGCGATCTTCTCCGCCAAGAGACCGTCGAAGCTCACTACGTTGAAGAAAAGACATAGTTCTGCTCGGCGCAAGCTCACAAAATTGAAGTTGCTTGCGCCACGTTCGCTCATCGTAGCCAAACGGGTCAAGCATGCCAGCGTGCCTAGCCTGGTTTACAAGCAGCAACCATATAACCCTCGTGGACACCACTGCTCTTGTGTGCACCACATCGATTTTCTTGAAGTTAAAAGCAGGTCGTTCCCAATAACCGCTGTATCAAATGGTACTCTTCAGCAGCAGGAAAGTGGAGCCAAGGTTCTTCACAATGACTTGAAAGATCCAATCAACTTTGATTGTTCTATCCATGAGCTTGGAGCATTAAATTCAGTGAGAAATTATGGCAGTAGTATTTCTGCGATACAGACTAATATGAGCAGCCGGAACGCAGAAAACTCTTTTTATGACCTTCACCTTTCGCTCGCCAGCACTGCGCAAGAAGACGACTTTTGTGCATTCTATAGAGACTTGATATTTGGCGGATTCTTAGAAAGACGCCAACGACGTCACTTAAATGACGTAACCGCCGGATCACGTGCTACCGGCAATTTCAAATTTGATCGACGCAAGGTTGTCGAAGAACTGCATCTTTCTTTTCTTGACGAAACAGCAACCTCCTCTCATTATCGCTGCATTGGTAAGTTCCAGAAAGGAAGTGTAGACTATACTGTTCGCTTATACCTAACAAGTCCGACTTTTTTTAGCTCCCTGGGGGCCCCAAAAGGTTACCGAATACTACTGGTGCATGATGGTAAAGTTATTGGTGATAGCAACTCTCCTGTTCACGCATGCTGCTCGGAACAAGCAGGCTCTGGAAATGGCCGAATCCCACAAAACCAAAGTTGGCTAGCCTATGATATCTTTGCTGATCATAAGAATGCATCTAGTTGCCTCGTCAATTCATCTCGCAGTTTTAGCCGGATATCCGACTCAGTCAGCAGAAGTGTCGGCTTGGAAAGATCCGTTTCTCGACTATCCTTTCTACACAACAAGCACACAGGGACGATATGCAAGCACTGCTTTTCATCAACGTGCCACCATATTCAGTCGGTGTTAACGAACGAACGAACCTACCACCTCCTCAGTGTTCGCCAGGCAGGTAACTTTGCTAGTCAGATAGAAGGCTTGAAGTATGATCTACACCGTACAGAGCGAGAAATTCGAGATACCAGTGCCACTCAACTCAAACCTCAGGTACACGAATGCCACGACAGGCTGGAGAAAGAATGGAATCAGGTTCTTTCTCTGTCTGACCAGATGCACGTAGTCAAGTTAAAGGAAATGCTTGCCGGAAACGCTATTGCTCAGCGCAATTGTGACGATAAGAGACTAGGGAACTCTATTGATCTTAAGCCAGAATACGTGGCTTACTATGAAGTTGACCGCTTACTAATCGAAGAGCAACCGCTAGTAACGAGCGAGAAACGTGTCGATAGCAACTTAGCTGTCGGGGGTGCATTCACTAACCATGAACGTGTTGGCTTTAGAGATCGTGTCCAGTCCTGGTCCGATGAAGTTAAGCAATCAAGCATGCTGTCACGAGCAAGTAATAACAATGATCTTTCTGGAAGCAGCCCCTCGTTCCTCTATGACAGCGATTATGATGATGCCAGCTATTTGCGCTCTTGTATTTCCCACCGACATGAAGACGAGCACAGCTGTCTTCAGGATAGCAGCAAATCCAGTAGAAATTGGACAGACAGCAAGGCTGTTGCATTCGCCACGCCGCCGGACGGGACATCTACTCCATGCGAGGTCTTGAACGGTAGCTTCAGCGAAGGGCATCGACGAAGGTCGTTGTTGAGAAGCATCTCAGAGCTTGCCACCGTGTTCGAAGCGGAGGAAACTAGGTCGCCTCCTAGTGCACCATCTTCACCGACCAATGTCAGCACCACGTCCACGGTTGCTGACGAAACCTGCTGTGGTCCAAACCCAAATCTAGGACACGATCTCACGGAAGAAGCAACGTCTGCTTCGATGGAGGTGACGTTAACGTCTCATATTGAGTTGCCCGTCAAGACATGTGAGCTAGAGCATTGCGTGATGGATGCCGGATTCGACAATGGGTTTCAGCTTGGTATGCTGGCACATAACCCATCCTCCTATGATTTGCCCAGAGACCCGTCCAGCGAGCAAGGAGCAGCCCCTAACAGCGTTTCTTTGTCTTCCCAGAACTGTGGCATTCCCATTCAGTATGGCGACTTAACGCTGACTAAAATGCGTGTCTTGGCAGAGAAGCATCAAGCCTTGAAAAAACTTGCCATACAAGCAGAAAATCACTATGATGGTATCCGCGAGCTACGAAAGTCCAAGGCTATGGTAGAGAATTACCAACAAACGAAAGCAGAATCGTCTAAGGATGAAGGTTGTCCCGAAACCTTGCCTTCCAGTTTCTCGAGCACAAGCAGTTTGGAGGAGTTTGGAACGAGCGAAGAAGGTCATGTAGCGAAAGAAACCAATGCACCGAGGAAGAGTGATGCAACGGAGGTCACTGAGCTTCGTGATAATACAAATTTCATAGAAAATCTGACTTCAAAAGTCGAGCGTTCACAAGTTATGTACGATTTTCTTAGGGATCTCCGAAACTTGTCGATTCAGCATATGCTCTCTGTGCCTAACGAGTTCTCGTACTTCAACAAGCCGCCAGGCCCCTCGACGTGGCTAGACGGGGAATTAGCCAAACGAGAGCGAAGGGGCTTCAAACAAGCGGTTGCGAAAGATCTCTCAGGGAATTATCAAACTCAAGACATCAGCGCTTCTCCAACAACTCGCGGGAGCGCAGATGCAGTCATAAAAGAACCCTTGCCTGCAGCTGAAAAGCCAAAGAACAGCAGCAGAAAACTTGAGCATCCAGAGCGACACTTGCAATCCCAGGTTCCTTCGCCGCCTTCGGAGAGGGGTTCAAAAGCATGTCGTGGTTTTGTTAGACGGCACTGCAAAGCTAAGTCTTCCTCCTTGGAACGGACTGGTCCGACCAAAATGTATGTTGTCGCGCACGCTCCATCCATGCATGCTCATGATCGGAGGCAAGTTTGCGAAGAAAAACTTAATTCAGATTTTGACAAGAAAGGCGAGCAGGTGGTTCAGAATTTACATCGCCCTTCAATTTATCGCACGCAACATAGAGGTTTACTTACGCATTCTGGAAAGACCGCTGCGAAAGTATCACCAACAAGATCTGAAGTGCAGTCGCATCATCCGAGCCCCAGTAGCAAGCGTCTTCTCGATGCTCGAGCAAGAAGAAGGCCACTGCGAAGAGGACGACCGGCAGAGCCATCAGAAATCCGAAACTCTTCGCAAACTTGCCCCATCAGCACACCTGGAACTCGTCGACAACCAAACGTGTCCTTTCCAACCATAGTGTGAAGAGAGTATCAAGGACCTTTCTCGTGGTTGTATTTCTTTTCGATTCAGCGTACGACTGTCTGGCAGATAAGATATAATGCGATAAGGTGAATGCTAGTGCCATCTTCTTCTGAAATGCAGGACCATGTACAGTACAATACCATGCCTGACTTGCAACCTAAACTTTCCAAACCTAGGACTTCGGAAAAAAAATTTGTCAGCTCAGCGGAGAAATGCTCTTTTTTGCGACGTACTAAGCAAGAGGTATGTCATCTAAAATGTCGCAGAAATTTATGCAGCTCCATTTCTCCAGTGAAACACTACTTTGCCTATTGATATTTGCAAAGAAAACTTTGAGCAAGTCAAGTAGCAGCCAACTTACATAACGGCTTAAGTTGACCTCTTTGTATACATTTTGAAACTCCTAGAAAAAAAAGTTTAAGGTAGTAGAACAAGAAGAGTAGTGCCTATGCGTGCCTGGATATATCGTTTGCTTATGGATGAAGTGTGGGCGTGCTTCTATATTTCGATATTTCGTTGATGACGTTGACTTGTTTACTACATACAAAAAAAATTATTTAACTGCATAGAGGCTCCTTAGTTGGACATGATAAGGGAGCGCGTATGAAAGTTGGCTGATCGCAGCATGATTACGTGATAGATTGTCGCAAATGTGTTTGATCGCTACTAGCATTAAAAGAGCCGTGACTAAGATTGGCGCTCCGTATGTTCATCTCGTGATAACCCACTTGCTCTGACTTGGTTTCGACAAACCTTTAGTGAGATTAGGTGTTTTAGGCCTTACGAAGTTTTGATACAAAGAGTCTTAAAAGGCAATCTGGCAAGGTCACACTTACCCCCAAAAAACTGAAGTAGCGGTTCGGATCACGATGAGTCATTAACAGAATGTATGGGTTGGGTTAGAAGTTATCAACTCCGTCCTTCGTCTTTTCATATTCTTTTCACGTACGTAAATACAGTCAAGGCCACTCAGTTCATAAACAATGCAAATGTTAGGCTTAAACGATTTTTGGATTCAACTCTAGTTCACACCACGCACACATGCATCGTAATCGCAGAGGAAAGAAAAGGAATTTGGAATATTGCTTTTCCAAGGCTGTTTTGAAAAATGTCAGTCATAATAGGCATATAGAAGTTTTCGTTTGCTGATCTCAGTTGGGAAAGGTTTGTACTAATCTTACAGGTATGCAAACGCATCCTTAGTTTTTCATTTCGGATAAACGCATATGCAGCTATGAGGAAGCCGAATTGCAAAACGGACGCGTACCTCCCTCGCGCGACACTTGTTGCTATCAATCCTTTAAGGCAACTGAAAGCACAGGAGATATTGTTGCCGCTCATGTATACTTGCACTGTTATTTGTGCCGCAATGAGTTTGGATTGATTTAGATCAGCACTTCGCTCTTTTTTCACTGAGATAACCATGCAAAACAACAAGAAGGCAATTCAGCAAACATGCTACCAGTCTTTTTCCTTTATTTACGAGAGGATTATTTTTAGTTGCAAATGCATAATGACTTGATTTTTTGTGTTTATTTTGAGCTTTTCATGAGAAAAGATTCGAGTGCAAGATTTCAGTTGCAGAAAGTCGTCGCTACTTGCTTCGTCAGGGAAGTTTCTGTGGAGCTATTAGATCTTCTCCGGCTCAACATAAGCATTAGCCATTTCTATTCATGCATGTCATGCGGTCGATTATAACGAAAACTTCAAGTATGTGGATGCACTCACTACATGTTTTTTCTCAAAGTTTTAATGTTGCTGCATTTCGTTTATACGGAATTTGTCATTTTTTCTTTCCTTTTTTTCTGTTTCTTTGCGATGGAAAAGGCAAACTAGAAAGTCGACACCAATCTTTCTGGTTACCTTGACCTTGTGGAAATGGAAAACCAATCGGGAGTTTCAGTTCCATCATGGCGTCAGTAAACATGGAGAATATCTCCAGCATAGGGGGCACACGAAATGTGTGCGTCGTTGCTTTATAGTTTGATACGGCGAAGACAGTAAGCATGGAGCATATCTCCAGCATAGGGGGCACACGAAATGTGTGCGTCGTTGCTTTATAGTTTGATACGGCGAAGGCAGTAAGCATGTAGCGTATCTCCAGCATATGGGGCACACGAAATGTGTGCGTCGTTGCTTTATAGTTTGATACGGCGAAGACAGTAAGCATGGAGCATATCTCCAGCATCGCTTGTAACCGACTATGCCCCCAGCTTGCTCTTTCAATATGTTAAGGTTGCCATGGAAACATATCTATGCCTGCGCACTTAATCACGAAAGAGTATCATGGGCTCTATATGCCTCTGATCCAAGTGAATAATAGTATACTTTCGACCCAAAAGAGTTGCAAAGAAAAAGTAAACGACGTTGCAGGCATGGCACGTCTACGGGATGGACAATCAGTTATCTAAATGTCGACTAAGGCTCTCAACTTGTACCCAACTTTGAATCTGCTTTTAAATTTTGATAAGTATAGACTTCTAATTCGGACGTGCGATTGGCGGCACTGAAGCCATTCTTGGTTAAGGCAATATCACGCTTAAACAAGAAGAGACACCAATGGCGATTAAACTTCTCAAGCTTCCATAAAGTAATTTTGATGCGTAACTCTTTAATGACGTCAGGGCTGTCTGACAGCGTTGACATGGCCACACTGAAACAAATGTAATTTTATGTTCGTCTATACAAAAACTAGCATGTGAAGAAACTACCCAATTTATAACACGAATCAGTATTCTCAATGAAAAACTTGATTGACTGGAGACGCAAATCTATGAGAGAAAGGAATACATGAGAAAGAATCATGGGGAAAGACAAAAAAATCTTCTATATTCTCCTAGGCAATATCTTAACTAAGAGTTGTTGCATTTCAAACGGCAGCCATGAATCGCATTCCGCGTGTGACTACGCAACGAGAGCACGTTGCCACGTGATCAAATTTACGCTAGAATTCGCCGAGAACCGTGGTGTGGCATGGTACGATCGTGCCACTTGCTCGGATGGGATCATGTTGACCCGAAGTTTGCACTCTCCCGCAGCGATGGCGCCATATCCGGGTATCTTCGACAACCAAGCTTGTCACGCCAGCTACGGATGGCTGGAAACAGATAGGCAATAGGCATTTGCTTATTCTGTGATCCCTTTTATTTCTTTTTACTGTATCGTAATACGCAGCTGCCCTCTCGTATGATGAAAAGCAAATGGTGCTCTTTTATTCGGACTTCTCTCAGATGACGAAGAACCTAACGTAGCCCCTCCCATCTCCCCTATCAGTTGCATTCCCACAACATGGACCTTGACCTGGAAAATCATTTCAAAACACTGTTGGAAACAGATTTTGTTGTGGTTCCTGGTCGTGCAAACAACCACGCCATCTGCTGTGCTGGACACAGGGAGACGTGTGGTCGCGTGCAAAGGTCAATAGAAATGTTTTTATTAGACCATGACCCGTAGGTTAGAGCTCTGCTTCTTGCTGCTGTTGAGAGAGAATGCTGGCACTTTATTGGGGAGCGATCTTCGCTTTGTTATCAACAGTGAGCGGACTTACTGTGAAATTCACAGACTGTGGAAGTAAGTACGCTTTACCATCTGCTTTTTTGCGCAAGACAAATACTTCTGGCACAGGCTAATTATGCTAAAAGCAGCCCTTTTTTGCTGAAAATTTAATACAAATTAGACATTGCTTATGCAAGGCTGGTCATCTTGGTGCGACATGTTTTCAGTGACTTTTTAGGTAGCAGAAGCAAACTAAGACCGGAAATGGAAAGGCGTGCCTTTGCGGTCTCTACTTTTAGTTTTGCATGCAATTCTTGAATTTCCATAGAAACGACAGGCAAAAGGAAGCCATTTCTAAGTAGGCATATTTATTTCCAACTACGCGCAGTCGCAGTTGCACTCGTGATGCACATGTTGAGTAATGGAAGAATCAAAGCTTTACTTTAGATATCCAAAGTGAGCACTATGGATAAGTATGCACTATGAGAAATGATAATTAACAAAATGCTTCCTTGCAAAAGAAAAATTAAGCCAGCCAAGCTGATGTTGACCACTAGCAAAGTCTAAGCCCTGTCCTTACCTCATGTCTACATATCTCCACCACTGCAACTTTCATCTGCTTGAACATGCACTTTGATGGTATGGCCACTTGTAATAACGCTTTTTGGTGGGATGTGCATCAAAATTATGGCCGACATAACATTATGGATCCCAAGCTTATTTCTAGCACTTGTCAAATTGGCATTGCCTTCTCGAGGACAGCCGTAATTGGCTGGTGTTTGCACGTCTTGACCCTGATTCTAAAAAAAATTAAGTTTAGGGAGGATAGAGCTGGTTTTCTGGTTGCACGAATACCTCATTTTTGCCTTATCATTTAACTAGATGAATCAAACATTCTGCTGAAATTTAGTACCCTTTTCTACGCGCAATTTCTATTTTTCTACAAAGACATGCTCGCACTACAGCGTTTGTAAGGCTGAGAGTTGAAGTGAGTTGCCTGCTTCAAAACTAGAACTTGCGTACTGTTCATGACAATCAATGTGCAAGGATTGACTAGCAATTAATTCAACTGTATCAGTGGCTATGTACACGGATAGCGCGCCATACTAGCGAGGAAATCGGGGCTTGCCAACCGGATAGGACAAGAATATATTTTTCCCGAAGTGCATACAAAGACTTAATCATAAAATGACTAAGTAAAGATCAAAAAAGGGAAGGAGGGTTTTCGTAGCTATGCTAATCAGAGTTGAAGAGCCCCCCTCCCCCACCTAATACTTCTCGAGAGAAGTATGCTTAGTCTACCTTAGTACAACATCGTCAAATAAACAAAAAATTCGTTGTAACAGTATTGGGCAAATGTGGGTCAAGCGGGTTGCTTATCGACTATGTTAGAGTTAATTGCATTTTAATAAGGCAGCACTTACTTTTGGCACAAGGCTGCCAAGCTCTATCTTAGTACTTGGCAGTTAGGAGTGTAAACAGATTTCTTTTGAATCAAGTTTTTCTTATACTGTACATTTAAGTCAATGAGTTTGTTTAGGATTTTCGGGCCAACCATGCATAGCGATCGATCACCGTAACAGTACGTGTCACTGGTATATTCAGCTTCCTACTGCTGTCATTTCTGGTATTTCCAGAACATGATCTTATGGAACAGAGAGATTTTAGGGATATGGGCAAGTCATCATTTTTCCAGCCTATATACATATCTCTTCAGTTCTATTATGCCATCAAGCTTGATAATTTGCATTTGTGAAAATAAATTAGATGTAAGATCACCAAATTTATTATTTTATACATTATTCTGAGAGCCTGCTTCTGTATGCAATATAGTCTTTGTAAGACATTTCTATTTGCAAAACCCCACAAAGGCATCCATTGTGGC
Organism: Craspedacusta sowerbii; assembly: GCA_003687565.2. Classification (NCBI taxonomy): domain Eukaryota; kingdom Metazoa; phylum Cnidaria; class Hydrozoa; order Limnomedusae; family Olindiidae; genus Craspedacusta; species Craspedacusta sowerbii. The sequence goes on from QQSS02181541.1 coordinate 9,809, forward strand.
TTTGAAAAAAGGCTTAAGTACAGACTTTTGAGGGTTTTCAACGGAACATAATGACGAACCTTTGATAAAATTGGAGCATTTCTGGTCCATTTCTTGGATAAAATATTCTTGGAGAACTATTTTCGTGCCTCCATCGTCAATAGTAAACCGGAAGTCATATATTTCTCTAGGTGGCTTGGAACGGACAAGATCAGCCTATTTGGCGTTTAGAGAAAGACGATTTGCGCAGAGCTAGATCATGGCAAATTTGTAGGTCTCTAGATATATAACGTCCAACGGATGATTACGTTTGAGAACATTGAAATAGTGCGCTTTGTGCGATTCCGGCAACTTTTGCAAGCCGACTTTCTAAGAAGACCATTATTGGCACCACGAGAACAAGCAGTTTGTATGTTGCAATAACAAAAAACGTAAACATTACTTCTTTGATGCCGTGTACCTTCTCTGATGCGAGCTGATAGCTGGCAGCTTTTAGTGACCGAGGACTATTGTGGAGTTTTTTTGTTTTAGGCTCGGCATCCGTTCAAAACGTCGACATTACTCCATGCACTGCTGAGCCATGCCCCATAGTTCGTGGACAGAGCACCACATTCGGGATTGGGTTTACGACTACGGCACCAGCAAAGACCGTGACCGCGGCTGTGGCCGGCAAAGTTTTCGGAGCTTGGATTAGTTGGCCTGTAGGACAAACCGACGCTTGCAAGGACTGCGGATTGTCGTGCCCACTGAGTGCAAACCAAAACTATGCCTACCTCGTCACTATCCCTATTGCGTCTTGGTACCCACCAGTAAGTCTTACTTATTGTCTTCGTTACAAATATCTTCAAATCTTTTACGCCAACGCTTACATTAGCTGACGCGTACGACTCGAGTTCTAAACAGCCTTACTTTCTATTGTGCAGTATCAATTAACATTATAACTCACATATTGCGAGCGCAAAAGGAAAAAACATTCTGAATACATTGTATGCGGTGTCTTACATTTGGATGAACCAACGCATAGCTCTTTCTATTTGTACATAACTGCAAGAAAACTAGAGATTTTTGTCTTGTTTATTGTGCTACTTAGCAAAACGAATTGTGACGTAACCTTGGTGGCCATCTTTCTGCATAGATTGGAGAACTAGAAGGACGATTCGAACTTCAGGACGAAAACACCAAGGACATCGTATGTGTGACCATGCAACTGGTGCTGCAGACGAGTTGAATTTCAATGTCAAACGTAAAGAAAATCTTTGCTATAATAGAGATTCGAAAACGAAGAAAATTACCGCTTATTTTCTCGCTTATTTATAATTACCATATATTAGTACAGCGATTACTGAGCTGCTCGCGTACAGCTAGACATCGGTATATAAGCCGCCCGACTGAATTAGGAAATGCTCCTATTTGGTAAAAGAAAACACAGCATTCTCTGTCAAGGGCAGTATGTATGTAATCGCTTACAACGAACAGTTGCTAAGAAAAGCGCAATTCTCATAGCTTCAAACACAAAACGAGTAAGTTTCTCTGGCAGTTGCCACCCTGTGAGTTTGCCTGACAAAACTGCAGCATAATCCAGCAGATCTGTCTCCCGACATTCTAGTTTCGGATATTTGCAGTAAATTTGCTTGATTAAGTTTAATTACGTAATAGTGAAGTCATAGAGAATGGTAACCTAAACTGGACCAGATGTTCTATTCTGTTGGTATAACTCATTCGCAATATCAATCATCCAAGTCCATGTTGCACTAGTGGGCATGAATGCACAGGTACTCAAATATAAAGCGGGCGATTGAGCCGCGTCCTAACCGGCTAAACGAAAAACACAAGCTATTTTTTCTGCAAGTATATTTGCAAGTATATTTACTGGATGCTTCCGGCATTGCTTGCAATTCTCGGCCACAACTCAGCACACTCCTTTGAAACCGGTCCAGTAATACCGGAGCCTAAAAAAAGAGCACCATAAATCTTTGAACCAAGGTTCACGTTTTCATGGGACGCCAGCAAAACTGTTCCTACTCCAAAACGATCTATTTACATATCAAACCCTTCCCAAACAACGAACTCGGCTACGTCTTGCTCCGGTCTGTTAGATACTTTACAATAATACTACGTATCTCCACATTTATATTGGCAACGCTAGCATGATTCCATGTAAAGAAACTTCTGAAGAAGAAAAAAGCATGCCAAATCCGTTGTGATACGAAAATCCTGATTCACATTCACCGAGAGGTGTACGCTGCAACATAGTGTTACTGAATGACTATCAGCACTACTACAGAATAGCTCAAGCGCATTTAGTCTGTCTTCAATAATCCATCTAGCTACCAGAGGTTGGGTAACTAAAGTAACGAATGAAGACGTAAACCAAGAAAGCCAACGCTGAAAATTTTCCTCAAGACTCATTAAAGAATTGCATACCACCATCGCAATAACAACGCTTTTGAAGTCAACGGGAATGTCATAAGCTCCCCATAAACGCAACAAAACACTTAATTGCAAATGCATTAAAATCAAACCTATTTGGAAATCAGCAAGCATAGCAAAAGCAAAATTTTACGTCAGCGACATCTACCACATTTCATAGAGACTAACATAAATCAGCTACCATTCAAAGAATACACAACGCAAAACCATGGCTGCCAATAGGCTCGTGCATATTTGCATTGAAATACGAGCGTACCTTTCATTTCACCCTTGTTATTAACGATGACTCCAGCATTGTCTACAAGAAATAAACTTAAAGAATTAATAAAATTACCCTACCATTATGGTATTAGACCCCAAGAAATCCCGACGCCCTTATGTCACGACTAGAAGACTGGGCCATAAGAGTACACCAGGCTCATGCCCTCAAACTGCTATTACCAAAGCTAGGAAATATTTGAAATAGCCACTACACAGCTACATCTTAGTAATTCACCCTTCAACATCCCTGTAAATAAGAAATTCTTGTAACATGTGTCCTTTGGAGTTGATACAATACTGTGCCGCATGTATCAGCAGTGGCACATTTAAATAAGTGTTTAAGATACACATCCTCTGCACAATTAAAAATATTGACCAGCAGGCATGTTAATAAAACATGTAAGCCATAAAATAATGACACCAACTTCTTCTATGAACTTGCATCAGAAAAATACAGCTAATCTGACAAAACTGATAACAAATCGTAGTGCATTTTGTATCAAGGTCTACTTCTCCTATTAATTGCTTCTGCAGAAAAGGACACAACTAATTGGCAACTAAAACATACACAAATAAAAGATTGCCCAGCGCAATTTTAGCAATAACTCAAGGAATAATATAGAAATACAATTTAAAGCAATGACTTGATAATTGAATACCTTCAAAATAAATGAAGACCCCATTCTTTCGACGGAAAGGCTTCCTTTGTCGAATAACAACAGCTTGCAATACTTTAAAATTTAAAAGCAAATTATTTGAAGCAGCACATTTTTGGCTTGCCAAAACTTGAATAACCGCAAGCACAGGCATAAGAAGTATAGATGGTTTGCTAAAGGACACCAAATAAAGGAACTGCAAAAAATACGAACATCAAGTCACACTAAACCCATATACTATTGCATTGTTCACCCTCAGTATAAACTTAAAAGCACACCTATGCAGCAAGGAATACAACCGATATGAACAAAGAGGAATCAGAACAATTTCAAACGTGATGCGAGGTTCAAGTATGTTAGAAAGGCACAACAAACCAACAATTGGACCGCCACATTGCAAGTGTTCCTTGGTCACGGGGGAAGCACAGCATAATTGTTGCTACTTCCACGTTAAACCAAGTTCTCATGTACTGCAGTGTTTCGAGGAAGAGACTATTAAGCAGCCTACACCCCAAATTTCTGCAGATAATCTGTCTATCAGCAGTATTCCAAAAGCTAGCTCTAACCTTTTTTTCTGAGCTCTGGCTTTCCTTTCTTGCATGAAGCAATAAACATGTCACCAGTTGTAGCGGAGGGAAGTCGGTTAAGACGACCTTTGATGCCTGTCACAGCGATCACAAACAAGTTTTTGGCTCCTGTATTATCAGCACAGTTCATAACTGCACCAACAGGTAAAGCCAGTGATATCCTGAACTTGCCACCGACACGACCTCCAGCTGAAATAAAAAAATGCCTAATTATTACCTAAAGAAAGTTTTTGCAGCCATCAGGAAACAATAGTGTAATGCAACTTTTTACGGTCACTTTAATGACCAACCCACTCGAGCCATTTTGACGACCTTTACCACACAGTAAGTAGGCTGCATATTTATTATTTTCTGGTTGCTGCACATGCAACCACCCCCAAGTTTGCCCTCGTTATTGTTTAGTATTTTTGGTGGGGATGCAACATACCGCATGTTGGCATCTAGAAATGATAGCAATCATTAAATCAGTGTTAGTTACTTCACTTGATTTAAATGCTTAGTCAGGATAACTTATATTCAGTTACCTCGGGCAACAAAATGCACTTAGGCCATTAGCCTGGCTATAAGTGGAGAAGTATGTCTAATGCTATCTTATTGAATTATTTTTTTAGCAGTGAAATCATCAATTTAAAGGTGCTGAAGTGCAGTTAACTTCGGAAGCACGAAGGCCATAACAAAATTTTGCTACATATGAATAGACTTTTGTAATTGCTAGGTCTAATGACGGAGCAGAAGTTATAATAGCGCTTTAACTATCCCGGATTAGATGAGAATGCCTTGCGTTCTAATATGTCAACTAATAAGGACTTCGTAAATTTTTAAATCACAAGCTTGCACAATCTGCATTAATTAACAAGATAAATGATAGTTTAGGAGGGTTCATTGTACTGTTCTGAGTACCCATTGAACTAAATGCTGATCAAACGACTTGACTGCGAAGGCGTATTTAAAAACCCGGCAGACAATGAATAAACAAACTTGAACAACGTTTTGAGTTTCGAAACCGCAAAAAATGAAGCTATAGCAAGCTCAAAGCAGATGGGCAAGATACAAAGTGATTTTGCCAGGCATTCCTAACGTACCTCGTTTCACCGACATCTTGGTAAGGTGGCGAGAAAAAGAACTACTTGCCTCGCTTGTTCAGTTTTTCCACTGGGAGTGGAGTTTGGACTGAGTTGGACCGTAGAATAACGTCCCAGATATAGTATCAACACATTCCTTAGGTTTATGATGAGGTGGTATTTTGTAAACCAAAACTTAGTTACGGTGCTAAGAAATGTAAGCAAACGCTAGTCCATATAATTATAACAAAGAATGGTTACCTTCCGAAAGCCAAAACTTACATTCAATTTCAAATCAGATGCAGACAGGCATTTTAGTACAGGATACTCCCATTTTAGAACTTCTCAAGCCAGAGAAATTTATGTTTTATCTAATTCGCTCAAGCAGTTTAATTCGGCGCTAGGACAATAAATCATATTGTAATGCATAACAATGCATGTGGAAAACAATGATCATCACAGTTAAAAGTTATGATGATGCGTTGGGAACTCTCAGGATCAACCATGAAAGTTATGAACGTGATGCTATATAACTAGTTAGATAAGTTTCACCTAAGAACTTCCATTCGGATTAGGAAAACTTTATTTAACAAATCACGAACAAGTCAACAAATTTTCTTGTCTCAGTGAGAAATTAAACGGCGGAGAGTACTAAAGTGGTTTACTCTTGGTCTTGCAATAAAGCCTTAGTACTGTGATTCAAGCAAATCATCTAGAAATGCTTGCTAACCATGTAACATTGGTTCGTGTAGTGTTTGCATGGTCGGAAATTCAACAAGATTGAAAGCGACAGCTAAGAGGTTACAGGTTTGGGTAGTGGTGTTCTACAAGATTCTATTCGATGTACGGTTTTATTTGAATAATGAATACAAATGATTTTTGTCTCGCACGTCATTGTCTGGCATGGTCCAACGTTTGTCAAATTACTTAAGTTTTGAAAATTGAGCTGGAAGAGCTTCTGACCGGAATGCCCTATAATCGTATAGGCAATTTACTCATTGATCGAGAATAGTAGTGCAATATTCTTCAAGAAGTATTGAACTAATTTAAGATCCTGGCTAACACTTCATAATGTGCTGATGCTAAGCCCAGTCAAGCTATAGTATTTTGAGGTGAGGAACGCATGCAGCTGTCTTGAATTGCTACTTTCTAATACTCAGGTCTATTTCAATGTCATTCAAGCTCTAGAGGATACTAGGGTCGGTCAACTTTAGGGATCTATGGCCGTATTTAATGGTCTAGGTTATTGGCAAGAGACGCTTTCCGACGCCGGCATTTCTTGTAGTGGTTGGGACTTCCGCATTAAGACGAGGGACGTTATGGGTAGGCATGTCACAAATCGGGACTTTATGAATAGGGAATATGTAAGCGCCGATATTTCCAGTCGTACATTAAAAGAAATCTACTGAGTTCCATGATGTCATCAAGTGTAACTATTTGCATCTGCGCGCTTAGGTTTGAGGTCGGTTCATGAAAGTAAAAAACTTTTCGATTCGTAGAGTTTGCTTCTGTATGCAATTTAATCTTTGTCTACCAATTCTTTGTCTACCAAAAAAACTACCAGTTTATTTGCGAAGCCCTAGACTAGGCATACAAATTAGAGGTGTCACTGAACAAGGCAAGAGCGTAAGAGTGTCGTAAGAGTTTTAGTGGAACAAATTGCTAGTCTTCGATAAGATTGCAGAATCGCAAGAAAATTATCTGTAATAAAAGACTTTCAAAGAACTTTGAGCGGCGCATGAGTTAGCAGGATGTTGTCGTCATAGACAAATTGGCATTTGCATTTAACATGTACAGCAGGGGTCCAAGCACAGATCCCGCTCTATGTCCTTGCTACTCCATAAGCAGGAAATGTTTGCGATCTTTGGAATAGAAGCTAATAAGTAGCTTATTGACCTCGACGTTTGTTTTGAAGAAGTGCTCAACTTGATGCACGCATATGTCATTGTTTTCTAAGTCAGATTCCCTCACGGACTCCCTTACCAAGCTAGCGCTTTCTTGTCGGCATTGGTTATTTGCTTTTTGTGTATCATCGTATAGCGACGGTGGTGTAAAGGTTAGCATTGTTGCCTTCCAAGCAATAGATCCGGGTTCGATTCCCGGCTGTCGCAGCTTTTTATTAGATCAAATTGCTTCTATTGATGGTCTCCATTTTCTATTATATACGCAAGGCATTTCATTGTAGGTACTTACGAAAACAGAAAGAATAAAAAAAATACAAAAGATATTCCTTTTTCATTTTTGTTTCCAGGATTTTGAACTTTTAAGACCAGGTAACACTTAAAGGACGAAGGCTTTCGGACGCTCGCTATTAACGTTCATGCGTTCCTGCATTTTACCTGAAGCTGAATTTATGACCTTCGAATGATTCGGAAAACGAGTATATTATATGATCGGAATATATGATCAAAAACAAGAATTCTTCTTTTCATGGACTATTAGTTCCGGAGTGTTCATGTATACAACGTTTGAGGACCCTAGCACCATATGGAAACCTCTATGTTCTGGCGAGCGTAGCCATCAGATTACTGGGGGTTGACTTCATTCTGAGAGCAAGTAAATGCATCACGAAACAAATCAAGCCGGGCGAAAAAGTGACAACTCCCGTGCGGGGAATCGAACCCCGGCCACGGCGGTGAGAGCGCCGGATCCTAACCACTAGACCACACGGGATGATACAGGTCAGAATATTATATATATATAAACAGAATATATTTTAATAGTATGGACATAGTAAATAGACATCAACCATTTCTAATACCACACAGCTATTTAGCAACAGCTCGAAACCTTTTCTGCTTAAAAGTTATCCCTTGCAGTTTTTGTCATGCAGCTATCAATGACGTAATTCATGATGCCAGCAGCGTGGTTTACTCCGCTTGGTTCAAGACTATTCCGAGCCGCTGTCTGTTGTCAGTCCGATTACCCAAAATCTATGCCGGCCAATTAAACGAGCCTCCACGCGGTGGTCGGTGGGCAAGCAGGGTGTGTAACAAATGTTTGTGGCTACCCTGTTTGGCGAATCGCCTAAGAAGACCTAACCAGCACAGTACGACATCGTCGTCAGCTGGAAAGGTCTTCAAGAAGAGTGTCTCCTGGTAACAGGGGACAGTGCGATTTCAGTTTCAAGATCGTTGGAGCATCGACCAGTCGTCCAAGCCTCCCTTTAAGAGCACGTATCGAGCTCTTTAGCTCGTTGAGAGGCTCAAACAACATCCAACGACTGGCCTCATTTGCTGTCACCGACGATCGATGGACTGCGCGTCCGGGGAAATTCCTGGCTCTTTACCAGCAACAACAACAACAGAGGCGAAGAAGAGAGTCTTGCTTTGTGATTTGTTTCCGACAAGAGATACATATATTTGAACTGCAAGTGCTGATCCTACTTTAACTCAAAATTTCTACACTATTTATACCAAATTCAATGCATAATTAAATTGGAAGTAAATCTAGATAAGGCACGAATTCAAAGTATAATTAAGTTATACAACACGCGGATAAAGTAAATCGACTGCATTCTACCAAGATTGACCTAGCGTGGCGCAATTTACAATAACACTATTACAAGAAGATTTTATCATAACACTCATTCCAAAATACTCATAAGCGCCAGATATACTCGGTGATAACTACTTCCACATACCACGATTACGTACAACACCCAATATAGCCACGCGGTAAAGACAAGACTGCAGGGCAATGCAAGAAGGGCAGGAACTGAACACAAATAAGGCATGTTGTATACGCACACACACCCACACACACACACACACCAACCTAGCACCAATATCGGCGACAACAGCATCCTATATCTATGCTGCACTTGTATGAACTCGGAGCGACCGACACTTTTATCAGACAGTTCATTTCGCTTGGCAGTTGGAATCAATGCTCTTCTACTGAATAGTCTCTCGACTGGCGCAGTGGACTGTATGGTCTTTGGCTTTCCTCAATAGCCTTCACTATATTGGCACCGTTGTCTGCACATGTGTGCATTACCTTGTCTCTCAAAGAATGAAGAGCCAGCTACACCGAGTTTACATCTGCTCATATGGAAATCTTTTCAACGAGAAATATTATCCCCTAAATAGTCAAATAACCAAAAACTTTCAGGAGGTGCTCTCAAAGATCGCACAAACATTTAGATCCGTCCTAGTTTTTAATATTTATTCTGAAGAGTCTTCTGCTAGAACTTGACTTTGTGTTCTGCTAGGGCATTTCGAATGTTTGAGCCTAATGATCTTGGGCATTGCGATCCAAAGGATTCTTGGTTCGGTTTAGGTACAGCGAAGTTATTCTTATGTTTTGGCATTTGGGTCTTCTGGTAGATTTCTATCATGTGCTCAGGATTCATGGCACTCTTCTTAAGAATTTTCCAGCTTTTTCAAGTAATTAAGAGTAGTTGTCCGTTTAATTATTAAGGACAATACGAGGAGCTCTCTCTTGAATTTTTTGTGATCTTTGATGGTAAGCACGGTGAAGAAAAGTGCCAAGCAAATGTGCAATATTTAAAATTTGTGTAATATGCAAGTCTCCACTTGGACTTCGTTGGATTTGGATGCAAGATTGGATTTTATTCTGAAGGGAGCTTCCCCTACAACAACAGGCTATAGGAGTAATACCATTTTCCGATTATAGTGCTCCTTCTTCAAACTTATACTCTCAGATAGAGATTATGAAACTAGAAGACGCGATTTCATAAAATTTGGTCTCATTCATGCATGACTCGCATTGGAGAAGACTTTCAAGGCCCTTAGACAATTTTTTCAATTTTTTCTCTTCTAAAGCGTTAACGAGAATAAGTGAATTGGCAAAACAGCGCCCATAAGAAGGACTGAAGTTTATGGCAGTAGTAATATAAACTTCAGATGTGCTTTACTGTGCAACAATTTACATAACATCAACACGAATATCTCTAATTTAAACACAACGTTTAGAAGAAAATTAAAGCGTTACTGGCAGCTGCGGATGCGTAACTTCGGATATATGCACTTATTTTATAACTTCTGGTCCTATCTACGATCTTGCATTTCTGTCAAGAGTACTGGGTGGTTTATCAAAGTACTGAAATAGCTGATGGAATATCTCTGCAATTATTTTTTAGATGTGATTCATATTCGATAGAAGTTCGGTTTTAACTCCACTGACAAACTGTTACTATTAGTCACTGTTTCTCTTTTTTTAGATGATTGTACTAATCTAATACCTTTTGGTATGATATACTCGATCGTGCACTTCTATTGAGTGCAGAAGGTGATTGATTTGATGCTTAATTTGATGATGGAATGACTTTTGCAATTATTTTATGATGTTTCTCTTTCGATAGAAGCATCGTGTATTCCTTTTAAAATCGCGGTCTCATTTTGTGGATGCTTTCCAATCTTGTACACGTTCGTATTCACTTTGGATTGTTTCGACTTGACTTAACACTAAATGTAAAAAAGGTTGATCATGCTTTCCTCAGTGAAGCTATCTTTTGATTTATTCATCGTCGCTATGCTTCAAAGTATAATAACCAACTCGACAAGGTGCAACGATTCTAACTGCTAATAAAATTTCCATTAGTTTGAGTCGCTTCCCAGATGGACGAAACGCAAATTAGCCGTATTTAAGTGAGGGAGTCTCATTGTGTATGTGTGTGCGTGTGTGTGTGTGCGTGTGTGTGTGCGTGTGTGTGCGTGCGTGTGTTTGTGTGTGTTTGTGTGTGTGTAAAATAAACGCGAACTCAGATTTTGATGGCATTCTCAACACGATTAGCCCCGCGGCTATAGAGTATACCTCCATCTTTAGTAAACGCATTTAATTTTTCAGTTTTCACTTCAACTTAACTTTTTTTCTTATCGATTTCGTTACGAATTTCATTTCTGGTGAAAAATAAATCTAGTTGTTGCTGTCGTTGTTGTTGCTGTTGTTCGTGCTGCATACATGAATGATGTGCTCATCCAAGAACAAGTTTTAATCAAATTTTATCCCTAAAGCTGTTCTCAGTTGTTTTAAAGAAGTTCTTTCCCCTAAATGCGTAAGCTAATTGCAGCAGTTTTGACTTCGTTCTTCATCAGAAGTCATTTGAGTCAAGCCAGTCGACTGCTATTGCTAACTCGTCCTTCAATAAGTTCAACAAATTAGAAATAGTACATGCATGTGCGGACCACGTATAGTCATTAGCAAATTTGTATATTTCAACTGTCCCAATGAATTGAGTAGGGTCACTCCTAAAAATGTTAAACATTGTGATTTTGAGAATGGATGCTTGTGGTACTTTAGACAAGATTTCTGGCTATGTATTGTAGGTGTTCTTTGTTCGAATGGCCTGTTTTCGACATTTCAAGTTGGTAAAAGTGAAATGAGCGAGTTTGCCCTAAATCCGTAAGCTCTCAGCTGGGCTAACAATTTGTCGCGTGGCGTGCTGTCTAAGGCTTTCGATAAATCTGTATGCATCGCACCAACTACAAAAACCCTGTCTAGATTTGATCGCTACTGCCGTGATAATCTAATAAATGCATGTTTAGTCCTGGGTATTTTACTATACGCCGAGAAAGGAGTATTTCTGTGTTTGAGTTTTCTATGTACGGGCCGACCTGCTCTTTTAATACCTTTCGTTAATCGTAGAGATTGAGATCAGAATGCTGGCAGACCTGCAGCATTTTTCTTGTACGCGATCGTCTCTAATGTGTAAAGAGTAACTGCAACCATTTTTACAAGCTCAGGGAGCTTTCCTTCAGAGAGACTAGCATCAATGTCGTTTGCGATTACGACAAGAACGCCTGCATCGGAAAGTTGATCTTCTTCGAATAGTTATGTTCATCTGTACCTTGTAGTAGTCTATTTATCTCCTGCACAGAGAACTCCCGTGGAATTCAAAATTCTGATTGTATGCTAAGTTTTCCTGAAATGTTACTGCGCTAATAATTTGGCGAGCCGGGCATGTACAAAGTATATGATCAACAAGTTTGTCCAAGTCAGCATTTGGAAAATCTATTGAACAGCTTGATTTCCTGCCGCAACTACTTTCAACAATATTGATGTCGCGCTTTTTAAAGATCTCAGTTAGCTCTTTCGTTTCAAAAACTATTTCTTCACGGGCTAAGAGCACATAGTCTTCCAGTGTGCTGCGGTTCCTGCTACGTACGTAAGTACTTCTTATCTTCCGAGTGTTCGCAGAGGTGCTGCAATGTATGATCCGCCATAATAGCAAATACGTGGCATTTTTACTTATAGCTTATTTCGCACTTTCCACAATGAGCTTAAGAGTTGAACACATGTACAAAAGCACTAGCAAATGTTCAACGTCAGGTCCAAACACAAGGAGTCCCGCGTGTTGGCTGCACTAATATATAATCAATACAGGGGCACGGCTAAAAATCTTTTCAAGTTTTCTTGTGCGAGTTTGCTAAGATCAACCAAATTCCTAGCACAAGAAAGCAATCCTTCCATCCAGGACTAAAACGCTCAACGATGCCTACATATCCAACCAGCAATCCTCCCAACCAGCAGTAGAAAGCTCAATACTGCCACCATATCCACCCAGCAACCCTTTCCTCAAGGACTAAAAAGTTAAACACTGCCAGCATATTGACCCAGCAATCCTTCCAACCAGGACAGTCTGTCGGTTCCTAACTTCGGGTCCGTTTATACCGTGCTTACGGGCTCCAACACTCAGCCTTAAAAAAAAATTGGGTTAGTTTAGAAATTAGACCTGTTTCTGTTAAGGTACTAAGTCCGTCTTAAAAGACGTCTTACAAGGGAAAACCTTAAGTCACGGAATCCAGTGAAATAATTACTTTTGATTATCGCTGGATGCTGAGGCCGCAGTTCTGAAAGTGGACATACGTCCAAGTGAATTATCTCAGATTATTGCTATGGTACAGCATGTTTGGTCGGTCCTCGAGACGTCAAAAGACTTTCATGCATGCATACATCTTCAGCTCTCTTCAAGTACCACCAAATGCGTGCAGACGGAGCAATAAATCCAACGCAGAAAGCGACGCGTACCTCACAAAGTTACAAAGCCTACGATGCAAATGTGAAAAACCTTCTGTTCGCTAAAAGAGCTTATAGCGCAGGCAGGCGTCTATCCACACTAGAAGAAAAAGCAAGCACACTGGGTATGGTCTGAAATGCTTTCCTATCTAAAAACGAGCCAACAACACCAGGACCGCTAAAGCGAAAACTATTGGGCAATCGCCGACGGGTTTCTCGGCAGCGACGGCGCTTTTGACTTCGACACTGTCTCTCGCGGTAAAAGCTTTCCGCATATTCGCCACGATCCATAAGGATCCGAGATGTGACGCTCGAGCACGACGTAGTCGATAACCTTCTTTGGCACTTTCGCACTACCTTGAATTAACCTCCCGTAACGATCTTGAATGGCAAGAATCTATCAAGAGCATATTTCAATGCACACTCTGGCACCTAATTTATGCAAACAACAACAAAAAAGGTAGCTTGGTTAACAGGCCATGGATGAGCAATAAGGGCTTACACTTCTTATCGCTGGTCCTGTCAACAGATTTAATCACCTGTTCGCTCAACGCAATAAGCTTAATGTTGGGATTTCACCTAAAGCATATACTTCTAAAGGAAGAAAAGATCGTTGAAAATTCGGATGAAGCGGTACAAGGAAGAAGAGCAGGAAATACTTTTGTCAACCATGAAGGAGAAACCATCGCTAACGTCCCTATGGCATCGACGTGAAGTGCAGCAAAGGTAAACCCTTCGCAAAGGTTGGCAGCGGTCGCAGCTTCAGATCTACAAGAGGGGTGGGGGGGGGGGATAGTACTGCTGCTCCTAACAATCGCGAATCATCAGAGGCAAAATACAAAATAATAGAGTAGAAACAAAGTGGCGCACCTGCTCCGTGTGCATACGCACGGTTGCTTGAGCGTACAGATTGTCTTTGTCGGCAACAGGGGCGACCTGCGCGTGCACCAGTCTCGGTCTCTCCACTTCCGAGACGAAACGCCAGTGAACTTTTCGAGCGGGATCTTGAAAGCGAGCTTTAAGAGCCTGCGAAAGAAGATAAGACAGCTTTGCCTCCGCTATACGCAAAAACTTGCGTCTCAAATTTGTATCACTATTGATACGTCTAATTTCGTAAAAGGCTTTTTAGCAACTAATACGGCACATAATTTTAACTGGTTGGTTATAACTGCTTTCTAGCTTTTTGGGAAACCACAGGTCTCAGAACTAAGAAGAGTTGGTTGAAAGAGCACTAACAAAATACAAGGATATGGGATGTAGAATGTCTTTAACTTAAAAATTCACTATTTGCACTCCCAGCTCAGTTTCTTCCCACCCATTCTAGGTGCAGTCACAGAGGGCGACACTAATTACAAAAAAAAAAAGCAGCATCATCTAATTATTTTTGACTTCGAAATGTCCTGCATTACGATTGCCTGAAGTTATTTGTACATATACTGTATAGCTGATACTGTATAGTTGCTTTTGCTCTTCGATTTACATAAAAATTTTAGTTATTGTATTGAAATTTAGAAGCATTGACATGATATTTCTAATGACCATTGAGTGTTAAAAAGGTAAATCAAGATGTCAATATAACTTTATAACTTGACGTCATACACAATTTTCAATGACATATTTGGAATCAGCAGGTCAAAATGGTCTTAGTACACTTAATAGATCTCAGGTAGCAAAAATGTTGTTACGCATTATAATACGTGCATAGGGGACTCATTTTCAAATAGAGTTACACAGCCAATGAGTGATTGACTGCCTACACAAGTAATTAGCAGCATACATGTCAAGACTACGCCATTACACGAAGGAGTTGACACCCAACGCTTAATGCGAACTTTTTCTTATTTAACTCCACTTTATATATGGAGGGAGCCGCCATGACGCGCTTCTTGGTGTAACTATGGCTTTAACCGAAAAAGGTGACGCCTCAGAATTTACAGGTACACATGCAAGGGGTTAGCAAAGTAGAAGTCAAATGCTGACCGGTGAAAAGGAGGCAAAGATACTATCAGAGTATAATAATATATATTATACACTGCCAAGATAAAATCCGTGCAAATACATGCAACTTACTCGAGCTAGAACCAAAGTTACGTTCTCTCGGATGGCTCGTTCTGCCGACCTACGATCAAGCAAAAGCATCGGTAGTGAAAACATTTCGTTATTTAGTAACACGCGTGTAGACCTGGGTATAGCGATGCAAAAACTCGAAGAGTTGAATGGCATAAACCTACAAATACTTTAGACTCGCATGATAGGTAGGCAAAGGCATGAAGGATTGTAGCAAATGGATTTATAAACTAGACGATACCAAGCGAGAAGACGTGTTTGAGCTTAAACCGGGATTACTTTTAAGCATCTGAGGTACTTAAACAATCATTTAAAGAAAAAAAAAAAAATCCAACCGAACACCAAGTCAATGCGCCAAGCAGAGCCTACTGTCTGCAGTGGACCAGAACGAGGCTATGCACTGTAACGTATAGCGAGCAAAACGTGCTCCATAAGGCACGAATCACACTTTTATATCATCAATATGTAAAGTGGTTGGTCAGATCAAGAAAAGAAACTTCCAGCACGAACATCCGAATGAAACGACGATACTGCAGGCTGAAGCCAAACCAAGAAATAAAATAAAGCGCAACATGATTGTGTAACACATAACAATACATAATATATATATATATATATATATATATACTTAACTTCACATTTATTTCACTTGTTTTCGCTTCCAAATCACAGCTGGTTGTCCTGACCCTGGAACTCTCTTAACACGTATAATAGGTCGGCGTTGTCCGAGCTACCAATGGCGAAGTTTTGGTTGTGTGCAAGGTTGATTGCGTCTGCAGAAAAGATAATATGTCGCTCGCATGGTGACATTCATTATCTTTTTCATCAGGTTTCTAGATTCTTCATCGCTGAGTTCCAGCTGTGTAAGCCAGTCTATGTAGTTTTTTGCTTCTTTTGAAAGTATTCCCAGTGCGCTAAGTGACTTGTTAAGAAATGTGACTTTACCTGGCAGGTTACGAAGCAGCTCTTGATATTTTTCCCGCTGTCTTTCGGCATTTTTCTGCAGATTCGGCTTAAACCCGATGGTTAATTCCATCACAAACGTGTGATAATCCCGTATTGCTATAAGGTCAAGTCGTAGCTGGTCGCCAGAAATCATTGAAGGGGCTGCAAACTCTTCTCCGTCTAGATCCGCATAAACTTTTATGTTTCTGACGGCAGCTAGGCAACGCGCAATGGCTATTAACACTGAGCCGTGGCGCCAGGTGTATCTCCCCTCTGCAAGTGCTGCTGGACAGGCGGCAACTACGCGGCCAAGTGCTTGCACGTTTGGGAAAAAGTCACATAGTGATGCGAGACTGGACCCCCAGCGATGCACGTTGGTTTTATTGGGTAGCGAGGTGTTTACGTATCTTATCGTAAAATTGAATATACTGCATGGCATGCTCTCAAAGACGCGGTACCACCTGTTGGTGCTACTTGGAAGAGCCGAGGTCCAAATAGACTTGATGACTAGCGATTGCGACGAAAAGAGTGATGACGACACTTATCTGCGTTAGTAGTGCATGGTTGATTACGTATGCGTTGGAAGCGATATGTTCAAAAGCTCCGCTCATTCCTGGAATAAACCTTTTTTGCACGTTGCTCTCGGCGCAACGGATTTCAATCAGGAACGAGTATATGCTATTACGAAAGAGCGACGTGAATATTTTTTCTTCTCACGGAGAAGCTTTGCCAGATAACTCTTTGTCGCATAGTCCGTGTGCTCGGCTTTAACCTTCTTAAGCTCTGCCTTCACTTGTCTTTTGCTATATAGACCGTACTTCCCTCGAAATTGATTTTGGCAACGCGAGTAGTCTTCTTTGGTACCAAAAGTGGTAGCAAAGTAGTTGTATACTGTGTTGCTGAAGTTGTTGAGATTATCGTCGATTTTTCGCCGTTAATAGAACTTATAGGAAGGGCTGCGTTAAAATACTTGTTGACCATATAACAATAATAAATAATGACAATAATAATAATAACAATAATAATAATAATAATAATAATAATAGTAATAATAATAGTATTAATAAATTATGATACATATATATATATATATATATATATATAATAACATTATATATAATATGATATAATATATCATATTATATATATTATAATGTAATATAATACTTTATTAAAGAATATTATAAACAATATAAAATATAATATAATATTATCAAACGAATATTACGTTGAGTGTCAAAACGTCAGTCGCCATCGCAAACGCGCGATAGCAAATTAATCCGTCACACAATACTTACACGTTCTCCACTTGCAGCGCATTGTTTACTTCGACAAACTGCTTCTGCGCTGACCTCGCGAAATCCGCAATTTTAAACGGCTTGACATATCGCTTGATAGTTCCGATGCTTAGGAGAATGAAAACAAAAAGAAGGTTAGAGTGATCAAACAACAAAAGCAGCTAGCACTGCTTATAAGGCTTGCCCAGTCGCGCCAGGCTTGCTAGCAATGCTTACTTGGTGAAATAGAAAGAATGAGCTTGCTAGCAAGGCAACTTGCTTAATAAAAGCTGTCTGCTACTAATTAGTCACTTCTCGTCAACATCCCGCGACAAAGCGAGACGATTTTCGTCATCATTGGGGGGATTTTAAGTCCCTGGAGGTTTTTAATAACTAAAGTTTTCAATAACAGCTGTTATAACAAATTAAGGCACCCAGAGTGGAGTTGTTCTTCACGACCGGAGACACCCGTGCATTGTAGGAAGGCCAAAGTCCTCAAAGGTCGATCCGTCAAAGCCAAAATTTATGAAGCCGAGCTGCCAGCACTGCCACATTTCTGCCTGTGCCTTCAATTGCTCCATGCATCCCCAACAAACGCGCTCGGTCATCTTTATTGAATAAAGTTACAAAACTTCGACGGAAACGAATTTTTTTTTTTTTTGGCGTAACCACGTAACAACTTGAGCAATAATAGCATCTATCAAACTCCCACCTGCCATCCCCAAAATGAGCTCGATGAAAGTCCAACCTTGAATGCGCTTAAACGCGCAAGACCTGCAACCCAAGCACCTCTTGCAGGCAGTCATAAATCCCGGCAACATACTAGCGCTAATTTTGGTTCGTAACCGCACGACGCCCTGCAACCGGCTGGCAACCATGGCATGTGCCAAATCTAGTGGTGTCGTATTTTAATTTAGGATTCGACAGCTGCATGCAAGGATAACCAAACCCACTCAACTCTCACTATTGCTCAGTTGATTAAACAAGCAGGAGTGTTAATTAATCGTCGCCAACCTTCAAGCTTTAAATGCGCTGACCAGGCCATACTCGCTTTTAAAAGGCATTCCAAAATGGATAATCCTTGGGGTAACCGAGGTGCGTTTCACAGAAAAATGGAGATGAAAGATGATGGAGAAGGCGAGAAAGAAAAAAAAAAAAAAAAGAAGAAAACAAACCAAACATGACGAGCAAGAATATGCGAACTTAAAACTTACACCACTTAATTCATTGACAATTAAGACCCAGCTAACCTGTAAGTGGAAACTACCAATGCTTTAAAGGCTTCCCAGCGCTGCTTCATACCCTACACAACAAAGATTCATGCAAACAACCTTGTACATCAGAGTAGCACCATGCTCTAAGTTAAGCGGTCCAAAAAGAAAATACACTGAATAAAAAATACCATAGGCCTAGGGCAGAAGCAAAAAAAAAAAAAAAAAATCAAACGACAAAAACAAGGAGCAAAAGGGAAATTAAAAAAAAATATATAAATAAGAATAATAAATAATAAAGAATCAGGTAAACATTGGGAGTAACAACAAACTACTTGCAGTCCTTGGAGCGAGGTTCAGGCAATGGACAGAAAACAAAATTTTGAAAACAACAAGAAAGACTGCGCGCAATCCACAAAATCCTTAAAATGCTTCCGGCTGCGTATCTAGAAGGCCTGTAGATAAATAGTTACCTCTAGTGTGAGCAGAAAAGCCTTTCGCTCGACCGGTACGTACGAACTAAAAATCTGTCCTGCAACATGAAAAATGAACTTAACCAGACGCTAATGAGGGATTGCCGAGACAAAGTTTAATACACAACGCAACAGCAACCATGTTGAAACAAGAAAACCTGCCACAATACAAGAATAAACCAGCATGACTACAAAGGAAAACATACGAAAAACCATCCATCCATCAACAACAATTCCTAGCAACGGCCAAACGCTTGATTCTACCCGAAGAGAAGCAAAGATGCTCGTACCGGTGCTGTCTACTTTGATTGATATGTCGTTTGGCAGAGCCTCACCAGGCTTCATCTTTGGAGGGGGGTTGTATTTTTCACTCAGCTGCTGGATGCGAGCCAGGCCACCTTCTCGTGGAAACGGTGACGAGGACCTGGCTTTGCATCTCGCGGCAATCAGCAGTGAGTAGAGCGAAGAACTGCTCGGAGCCGCTAGTAACTGATGAAAAAAAAATGTATGTATGTATGTACGTATGTATGTATGTATGTATGTATGTATGTATGTATGTATGTATGTATGTATGTATGTA
>QQSS02181542.1:1281-12219 GCA_003687565.2 Craspedacusta sowerbii
ATTACCAAAATGCGACTGAAGTAATAGGATTAGTATACTGTTTTACCTAGATGGGCCACGAACCTTGAACGTGTCACTTTCATGCAAATTAGTGAATAGAGAGGAAAAAGATATGTCAAAAACCTTTTTTTAGTTCTCCCCACTACTTATAGCAAAATACATGTCAGACAACATTAACAGCAATTTATTTTAGCAAATTATTTCTGTCGTTTAGTATCCAAAACGGCATTATGCGCCTTGCTTCCACGTTAGCTCGGTGTGCCACAATCAATAGATGACGCTTCAGATACCATTTTAAACTTATCCTTCCACTGCCTGTGTATGACGTGGAGACTGCGGAAAGCCTTAAACAATAAAGCCACCATAGTGACAAACGAACTTTAAGACCTTCACCCGATATGTTCTTAATAAGCAGAGGTTCTGTAATACGACTATCCTGCTAACTGATCAAATACACAAGCAGTTGCCTCAAAGCTCAGTTTTGGAATAGAAAGTTCTCGCATGGCTACAGTGTCTGCTGACTTTCTATTTTGGATGACTGCTGTCTCTTTCACGCTTTCAGCATGCGTCCTATGCGCCCTAATCCTAACCTTCAAGTGTGCTTCCGTTCATCTGTAAGCATAACGAAGAGGATGCTTTCCAAATGACCGATGGACCACCAACTTAGTTCTTCCGGTAGATAAGGAGACATGCAAGCAGTTTCGATAATATTTCTGGCGCCTTAAGTACGTGACGGTTTCATTGTGATGGCAAATCATGAAGGGGCATTTTCGCCTTCATAACGAAATTTGTCAGCATCTCAAGCTTTATTGATAGACTTTTCCTACCGATGTACAAACGCCAGAGATGAGAGTTACAGTTGTTAACCACCTACAATGAGCCATCTTTTCAAGTTTACGCATCGATCGAACAATTTCCACGCGAATGCTTGGAACATTTGTTATAGGTACTGCTCATCAGTAGTTGAATCTGTGCAGGTTACATGCGGACACTTCAACTTCTATTTCATCGAATTAACTATAAAAGGTTGCTCGGAAGTGCCAAAGCCTTTTCAATGGCACCACAGGAAGCGGTCTGACGGATGTTGGTCCGTCTAAATGTGCGAGTAAGTACCGCAGTGGAAGCTTGATTGTGCGATATTGGCACTCGGTACTGCACAGGTGTGCCGATTTTTTTATTCAAACATTGTTAATTTCAAACATTTGGCAATTTCCCCCTGCATTTACGTTGGCACGGTCACAACCTACAACTGCAACTTCGGATGTTTCTATATCGTTCTCGTCAGTAAACCTGCTTTGGTTATTTTCAAATGCTTAGAGCCGTGAAGTTACGTGTCCAAAATATTTTGACCCGTTTATTGAACCAACGAAGGCTGCTCATCAGCAATGTTTTTGTGGTGATATTTAGTTCCCTGAACTTTTCAAAGGCGTTGTCTTTCCGACTATCGAAAGTGAATCCAGTGTCTATGCACGCTTGAGCTTTTTTCCTTTCCGTTAGTCTTTCCCTTCGCTATTTATTTTGCTTTTACGCAGTTATTGTCTTCGTTGGTGATTAAGCCGACATCTTATAATACTGAAGAGGCTACTACAGCGGCGGCTCGATCAGATACAGCATACCTATCACAGGTTTGCGACCTGGCAGCTTCATCTCTGACGATTTGGTGTTACTTTGCTTTCAACGGCAGATGTCGAAGGTTACTTTGGAGTAGGCCTCTTCTCATCTCAACTCTAGACTCAGGTGAGGTCTTGTCATTAAAACTAGAGCTGTTATTCTGACGATCGTGACCCGTCTCGGTTCTGTCTGTGCGGGTGTCCACAAGCTCTTCAGCTGCTTCTGTATATAATCTAATCACTCTTTCATGTCTTTGTTTCGTAAAGGTTTTATGTAAGCAACCAAAAATGTTATCCTGGTGCAGTTCCGAGACCTTTGCAGATTCTCTTTGATCCTTGTCTTGGCGTAATATTCCTTTAAATGGCTTTATTCGCTTCATTTAATTTTCATGACAAGTCCGATTCCGCCCTGTAACTCTAGGATGTTACAATTGGGACCGATCCCTTGTGCGGAGATGTTCAATTGTAGCCGTTTTGCCACTTAAGATTTCGGTATGACTGAATCCCGGCTACATGCCCTGGGCTTCAGACGATGTTCAGTCCAGACGTAATATTTCATTAAGTTGTAATATTTACGCTACATCTCATCATTTTGCGACTTTCTTACGCGCACCGAAAATTGGACTTACCATTTTTTTTTCTCAATGTGAAACAAGCATGTGTTTCAACCAAAGAAAGTGGACGATGTCAGCGGTAACTAGTCAACATTTAGACGGACACATCAGAAAGGCGACAACGAAATTTACACCGACGGTTTTGCTTACTTTCTCAATTATCAACTATTTTCACATCAAAGTAGGTCTACGTACCTATTTTCTCTATAGTGAGACCTAACACGCTAGTAAATATAGATTAATATAGATTAAAAAATATATATAAATATAGAGTGGATCATAAATATGATTATCGATATGGTTAGGTCACGTAAATATAAATTAGATCATAAATTCTAAATACTTCAGGTTTTTGCTAGACGCTACTTGAGACAACCCCAATATCAGTCAAAGAATATCAGTATACCTATAAATAAGCATTATTTATTTTGTTTACAAGCTGGTACCAAACTCATAAACTTCTTGTAACAACAAGTGAAATACCTTACAATTTATTGAATTTCCATGGACGTCTTTAACTTATACGTCGATAGAATATATGCAAAATTTTCACGCAACCCGACACCACAAATGCTTTTAGTCTATAACGTTGGGACCGATCAGACCATCGCCGCTTCATCATGCCTTTAAGCTCGGCATTAGGCAAGCTTTCAATTTTTTTTTTTGCTATACATGGCAAATTGGGCTAGTTGTGAAGCAGGAGTCACGCAATTTAACGATTTTTAGGAAAAACTTGAAAGTTTAAGGTCACTTGAAGCCCTCGAGGTCACAATCCAGAACACTGAAAATTTTAGCAAGTTTTATTCTCCTAGTAACGTTTACCCGCTATTAGAAATCGCAGTTAAAATTCAAGTTTTCACTAGTACGCATAGATTTGGCAACAATCGGTCTTCTGAACTTGTTGTAGACTGAACCACGATGGTTCAAATTACACTTTTCTTGGATTCTTGCTTTTAAACACGACAGACCTTGGCAGTCGCACTCAGCATCAGATGCAATACAAGCAAACTCAATAATGGCTGACAGTCCCAACCCGTCGACCATCAAACGATCTATTATCTGAACACCATGGTTACTCCAAGGAATCCGAAATAGCAGTCATGTAGGTGTCGAGTTCGCTATCAAGCTGGTCCCGACTTTTCGCAGAGCCACGAGCAACCGGTCCAGCTCGCCCTCGCCTACTCGCGCGGTAGCCACGATTGTACTCTCTACCACGACTAAGGAGATAAGCGGAGCCGGCCGGCATACGATTCGCTGTAACACGGCCTGTCCCAAGAACTCCAGACCTCCTACCGCGCAAAAGCCCCTCTTCAAGTAAGCCAGCATATCTCGACGGGCTAGAGACTCCGCTGCCGTTGGCAAGGCCAGCACTTCCAAGGCGATCTTTGACCGTGGGACGAAGTTTGGAAACATCGAGACGAGACTTTACGCTCTTAAGCCGACCAGCTAGCTGATCTGAGTCATCAATTATGCCTAACGCTGCGGATCTTCGAGGCATCTGCTCAGCAAGACGACGTTTTTTCGCGCCAGCTTTCGCGAGTGCGGCTACTTCTTCTCTCGGTAGTCGACGGTCTCCTTTATGAGGAAGCGCGTGCATTGCCGTAAATCTGAACAAGAAAAAAAAGCAGGAAAAAGGAAAGAATTACACAAACAAAATATGCGCGCATTTCACCGCATCAACCACTATGGTGCTGTCTACAAACGAGTTACGATATGATGCCAGTGATTCGGGGAGAGCGACCGTCGACAGCGGTGCTATAAATCCGGATATAATTGACTAAAATGAAGCGGTGCTCAAATGCTGGTCCGGCTTTAACCCGGTGGTCGAGATTGCTGCTTGACGTTATCTTGACCACCACCGAGGTTAAAGAGACGAAGTAAAGAAACAACAACATAACAACGCCAAGGATAAATGAATTACTGTGTGGGTGACTTCGGTTGCCTGCGTACAAAAATATGACGAAGACATGCTGGACATGAACAGGTTTCAATTTGCTCGTTTAATTCCCTGCATGTGCTAGTATATCCAAACCTAAATACAGCAATGCGCGTCCGCATTAACTCTTCACATTTACTGATTGCAAAGCAAAGCAGCTTTAACTACAAGTATGAGAAGAGAAGCTATATCTTAGGCAAAAAGCAATTCTTAAGAAATTATAGCCGCATAAACGTGAGAGCCTTTTTAATAAAAGACCTAACGCAATATTGCTCTTGCCTTTCGTAACTTTTATCTACACAATATGCTGATGAAAGAGTTGACTGGGTAAGCCTTGGAGACTATGATGGACACTTTTAAACACCAAATGGGGCAGGGTTTGTCGCTTTTCTCAGGTTTCAACTTCATGCACGTCCTCCCAGATATAAGATGATCTTAGGAGGATGATCCGAACAACAAAAAAAAAAAAGATCAGCAAAACCCAAGGCAATGCAAGACCAAAAACAAGGGCAAGCATTTCAACTGCAAGCCTAAGACCACACCAGTTTGTTCTGTGGTAAGTTTTTTCATGAAACCTGCACAGCACAAAAAATTTTCAACGGTAAAATTATACAAAGACATTTGGATGTTATTTCCCACCGGTGACAAGAGTTTTAACATCAAAAGTACTACTTTGCAAAAATTTTACTAACATGGCAATTGCTGAAGAGGATATGACAGCCTGTAAAAACAAGTACTGGCACAAATGCAAGTCTCCGCTGTCCCAGAAACACTTACAATTTTACATTATCAACGTAGAAATACCACTACCGACTTGGTCAAAATATTAAGGTCAATGCTAAGTGAATATGTATTCCCAAATCATGAAAATGCTTAAAAAATAATCGTACCTTTCACTGAGAGTTTGTGTGGTTGTGCTCCTTAGAACAAGCTTTACAGGCATACCACTAGTCATGTCTGAAAATGAAAACAGCTTCAGAACACCCTGAAAAGCAACAAAGCCTAAAATCCCAGCTCCACAGGAAGATGGTAACCCATTTTATTTTATAAAAAATGCACAATTAAAGGATGCTTATCAACCATTGAGCCCAGCGTGGCAGTAATTACACATGACAAGCAATACACTCTCACATATAATAACAGGAGGTTAAAGAACCCTTCCCTCACAACATTTGGCATGGACCAAAACTCAATCAACAAAAAGCATATCCTGAATTAAAAAAACATCTTGAAAGAATGCGAACTTTCTTTTTAAATGTAAGAATTGCTTCAAGAATACGGTATCAAAAGACGTCAAAATTTTTCCGTTCATTTCCATTAAGTTAAAACATACATTAAAGATTCCCGTCACTAGGAATCAATTTGCTCCTCCAATTAATTGGAATTTGAACAAGTTCCATCACACCCTTAGTATTAAAATGAACTAGTAGACTTCATTATACCATAGCTTAGCAAAATTATTTCTATGTGCTTACCATGTACCAATACATAAACGTTTAGAAACGGCCTGAATATCTATTGCTATTACAAAAGACTTCCAAGAGTTGTGATGCTCTGGTATGGAAATTAGGCTACCACATACCGTCCAAAGTAAAAATTGCAGCTAAAAAAACTTATTGAATCCCTGTAAGAAAAAATTCTACTATATTGCGGTAGCCATCTAATACATGCAAATGCTTTCAATATAAACCTCCTGAGGGGTGTTTATCGGAAGTGCCTTAGGACATTGGGGTGTCCTAGGACAGGTCTTAAGATATGTCTCAGAAAAAGTGTTTCACGAAAGCTAAGACATGTCTTATGACATGAATTAGGACATGTCAAAAGCCGAGCGTCTTAAGACCTCTAGGTAGGTGTTTTAAGACAATAACAGCAGCTTGCTCGCCAACAAGACGACTAGTTCTGCCTGAAGGCGCTTGCTATTTAGCTTGAAACGGATGCTGTGATAGCGTTACTTGCATGGTGTTACCTTACTTCATAGAGTTATTATATTATGATTACCTCTACGCGTAACTTACACTTCGCAAAAAAATCGCAAGCTATCACTGGAATTGAAGTATGTACTTTATCCAGAGCCACTAGAGACGAAACAACTCTTCTATTGTGAAGTTTATGAGTTGGTTTGCGTTGAGTTGAATGATGAGTTGGGTGGATAAGGAGTGACATAACGAATTCAAATACCATCTACAAATTGCGGCTGAATCTTTTATTGCCATATATTCAGAACCTAAGACATAGCGTCTTCTGTTCTAAGCACAAGCAAGTTTTAGTTTTTTATGTGTATCTTACATTTTGTTATCACCCTGGAGGCTGGAAGTGAGCAAACATTGAGCATTGATTACAACTGAGGCTTTGATGAAGCAGCTTTTGGCTATAAATTTTTCAAATTTTAATGTGAAGGGTATCTGCAGTTATGTTATTAGATTTCAGTGCCTTTCCAGTGCAAGTCAAGTTAATTGCGTCTAGGGGTAAATCAAAATTCATGATTTAGGCTTCGTGGTGTTTCAGGTTACTTTTATTCATTCAGTTTCTGTCAGAGAAAGTCCACCGTCATTAATCAACCCCATTCAGCTGCAAGTATGTGGCTGACAGTATCCTCTTTGCCAGATGGTAAAAATTTGACAGATTTTGGTGGCAGTTCATTTATAAAAATGATAGAACTGAACCAATGCAGCATTTTACGTTGGAAGTGTAAGTATTGTATGGATCAAGAACAGCCCCTTCATTCTTAGAGGAGTATGGCTGTGGCTATACTGCTAATTTAGTGTATGCTATTTCTTACAAAAAGTTGTGATGTATTGCTTGTCATGTTAGTTTTAATGTCTCTACAACCAAATTACTCTATAGATTTTTGTATTCAATACAATGTTTTATTGGTAATATTATTTAAGACCTGCTTTACCCAAAATGTTCGACGCCAGTTGAAAATCTATAAAAGTTATATTATTTTAACTTTAGCGAAAGGTTAGTTAAAATGTTTGCTCCTTTTGAAGACCAAAATAAAGAGGATCTAAATTCCCAAGAGGCTAACTGCAGTTGGCATTTATGCCTCTGCTGTACCCTGATGTGCTAAAATTTAGTTCGGACGTGACCTTTAAAGAGGGATCATGATTTCTAAAGCACTTTCATGGCAAAGCCTATGTCAAGAAAAGGGCACATCCTGGTCACCAAGCATTTTTGCACATGATTACCAAGAAGTATTCAAAACGTCTTGTTCTTGAAGGTGCACCTAGGTCTTATATGTTTTTGCGTAGTGGCTCCAGTAAAAGGTAAGACAAGAGGTCTCAGAGCCTTAACTACTTTAACCTTCGTATAAATATCTGGGTGGCTACCTTTGGTGGTGCAATCATTAAAAACCATAATTATTATAGTATAGAACACGATTGCAGTTAAAACGGAAAATTTCAGCCCAAAGCGTAAACGTCCTACTCAGTCGAGCAGCGTCGCCTGCGACTTCTTACACTGACCTTGCATGGAGGATTTGTTGGTTATAATCACGTATTATAGAACTTAACGCGGCTCAGACTTTCGCTACTGCTGAAGATACTCGAGCCAGACTTAGCGTGAGCATGCAAACTGATTGACACGTCTAATAAGCGGGTGCTATTTCCGAAGCCTAAGATTGCCAGTTCCATCGATGGGAGAGTAAAGCCACAGTTTTAACTATGAAATGTCACAAACCACGAAATATGAACTTAGCGATAGTCACAAATAACCTGATTTTTTAAATGAAGTTATGGTTTGTTCTTATAGATTCTTCTCACCAATAGATTCACGAACTAGCCAGTTCAAAATGGCTATAAAACAAACGCCAGCAAATTTTTGCTACACTACCGAAACCGGTAGCCTTTTTGCCGTTAACCGATGACCGTTATGAGAGTGTACAAAGCCCGCTGGGAGAGGGGTGGAGGTGATGTTTTGGATTTGATCGACCTTGCGATTCGGATTTGATCGATGGATTTGATCGACCTTGCGATCCGGAACTTTGCACTGGAATAAGTTAATCTTTCTTTGGAGATGTTTCGACGTACTGTGGTGACGGTTGGTATCATCTTGCAGCTTACTGTCGGCCGCCATTTAAACTTAAGTGTTTCCTCGGATATGGCTTTTAATGGAAGCAGCTTGTAGTGAATCTCTTGTATACACGAAAGCTTCTGACACATGCAGGTTACTTTACTAAATGTAGTGTACTTTTTCGATATTGATTAAGGCCTTTGGGGAAATCGTTACATCATCGCTCGGTTTACACAAATAATTATATATATAAGTTATTAATTCTGTGAAAAGTGTTGCGTGTTTCAATGATAGGTTTTGTCTGTGTTTCAAATACGTTTTAACAATTTATAAAAATGAATAATTGTAAAGGTCTGCTTGTTTCGATTGTAGCTTTTGTCTGCGTATAAAATACCGTTTAACACGGTTGCAGATGAAAGAGGAAAAAAATGAACCCACTTGGTTGTGCCCCCTGTTAATAAAGTTTGATCGCGCTTGCTGTTATCTAACAGCTTACTTTCAGTCGTTATAGTCTTAGGCGTAGCGTGAGCTGTAACTTGATGATGTGGATTACGCATTCATCCTAATAGCATAATCAAAGGCACCTGTGGCGCCTGTTCATTGGAGTAGTTGTTTCTGAAAAACTGATATTTAGTACTATGCATTGTAAATGACGTCCACTGACTCTCTTCGCCGCAAAACATTCAGGACACACACAATGGTATATAAAACTACATTGTGTTAAAGCAAGTTCAAGCATGTATGATGGCTAGCTTCTATTTCTCCTCTATTTCCTTCGACGTCAGTGGGCGCGTGATCTAAAGCAATGACGAACATTTTCGAGCAACCTACTTATAAGCACTTCGTTTATTATTTTGTATAGGAGTGTTGAAAATGATGATCGATAACTGAAACCCGTCACCAAAACCCGTTGGCTCATCTATCACGACAGCCTAGAAGCAATTGGCCTCTGCATCTCCATTAAAATAAAAATAATATTCCTTCTGCTGTACACAAGCACTCTGATTGCATGTAAGCAAAGCTATATCGCAGTCGAGAGTACATGCGGCACCAATGGCTTCTAGTTGCTGAAAAAGCAACGAAAACTATTAAACCTAAATATTCCCCGATGCATGTAATGCACATATTCTGTGCGACACCAATCCTTGAATGAACAAGTGAGCATATAGAACTGTATAGAGTTATATATGTTCTAAATGCAATAATGTACACAAATGACAGTACTCAAAAAAAAGTTTAAAGAAATTTCATTTTTTTTTTGTTAATAGAAGGGGCGTCATTTTTATGACTTTGGCGTGCGCTCTAGGCAATAGGCAGTGGGTGAAGCTTGTAAATGTGCTAACGTTAGTTAACGCATTCGTCAGAAGCTCTTGAATAGTCACCTGGCATTAAACTGATTCATTGAAGTGTGGTTAGGCAGCTTTCTATGTAATGTTAGTTCACAATCGAGAGAGAACGCACATTTTTGTCTTCTATTATTTTCATCATACTCATAAAACGTACTTAGTTCAGCGTGGTTCCAGTACCATCGTTTGACGGCATGCTCATATCAAAGCAGGATTCACGACAACAGCAAGGTTTTGCGCAAGCCCCAGCCGACTTACTATATCGATTTATTGTTGAGGTGGGGTGCTAAAACAAGCCGGTACCAGCTTAATGCGACTTCAATCGGGAAATGAAAGTGTTCGTGCTGGGAAGCCTAAAGCAATGGTGGCAGATTTAAAGGAACTCTATTTTTTGCAAACTACAGCATGCAGCCTCACGCAGTCGCACGTAACATTGAAATGTGATATAAAACGCTATTAAATCCAAGATTTATCTTCTCACTCGAAGAAATAAAAACTGCTAATAGAACCGACTTACTCGCTTTCTAACTCATCCAACCTAACTCGATCAACCTCTCTTCGATTCAGTAAGAATTCATTGGTTGAAATTGGCAGTTGCGCTATATTATTTTGTTTTTGTCGTACCAAAAGCAGTAAGATCAGCTTCTACGCCAAATTTACAAGCTTTGCTCTTCGTCGCATTGAGCAGAAAGGGGACCAAGAACATGAAATTCGAACAGTTTGAGTTTCTCTGACGACATTGCTTGGTTCTTTCAATAACTATACTTCAATTAATTTCTTATAAAGAACCTGAATTACCGTCGTGTAACAAGATTAATTTAAATTTAGTTAATGAATATGGCATCTTTAAGCTGTTAAGCAATTTTTAATTTTAGCTTTTTTAACAAGTGCATGAATTTGAACTTAGCAAATTGATCAAGATTATAACGGTGGTACGTGACAACTATCACATAAAGATCCAGAACTAGAAACAGCTTTTGTGACGTAAGTGTAGCGTGAATTATTTTTACTTCCTTTTTTACAGACAAGTCCGTGATCTGAAGTAAAACAACCTACTCAGAAACTCAATTAGTCCGGGAGACAAAACCTCAGGTACCAAGCAAGTCCGGAAGACGGATAAAATGACAACCACCCATGGGCACACAGAAGCAACGCCATAGGTTTATCCTGATGCAGGCAGAGAATGGGGTTCAGTCTCTAGTTCAACCTGGTCGACCGGGGTGTCATCATGCTAGCCAAGTACACACTACGGAAGCGAAAGAGCTTTAAAGACAACGCTGGATATCTTTAAGCAACAAATTGTACAGGGTGTGTCAAGTTTCTCAGGTATGTACTTCATGCACGTCCCGCCCAGGATCTAAGACGATCTTGAGAAGACCGGCAACAAAAACAAGATGAGCAAATACCCAAGGCAATCCAAG